>AWUE01020381.1:0-51048 GCA_001974825.2 Corchorus olitorius | reverse complement strand
TGGATTATTATTATTATTATTATTATTATTATTATTATTATTATTATTATTATTATTATTATTATTATTATTATTATTATTATTATTATTATTATTTTCAAACCCATGCATTTATTGGTTTATTTCTTTTGTTAACATTCAAATTAATTATCATGACATATCCAAATAAGAATTTGACCAAACTTTTCAATATTTATGAATACAAGACAACAAATTATAAGCGTGGGTTGAGATATTAATAGAGATTTTAAGTTTGAGACGTAGCGTTTCCTTTTGTTTTTATACTTTATATTAATACAAAAATTTTCCTTCCATAGTGTATGACTGTATGCTTCCAATTTCTCAATCCAAATAAGAAAAAAGACAACATTATTGTATGTTTTGAAAGTTGTAAAAATCGGCGGCAGTTTTAATACTTTCTCATGAAAAATGAAACCAAATAACTTTTCTTAGCTAATGGGCAGTGAAGAAAGAAACAACAAAATATTGTGACGAATGGAACTTTACTTATAAAGAGAGACGGGACCGAATTTGATGAGTAGGGCCATGATTTCTGAGAATCTGAGGTGGAGAAAGTGATGGTTACATGGAGCTGAGCTGTACACCAAATGTCAATTTCTGGAATATCCTCGCTTTTCCAAAGGGGTCTTTCCATTTAATACCACATTTCTTCGATTTTTTTTTTGGCACGTTGAGATAATAGAGCGATTCAATCCGTAATCAAGTTACCACGTTGAGATACAGTGCGATTCAATCCGGAAACCAAGTTAAGTTAAAACTTCAAAAACTCTCCCAAACCAACATGCATCGGTTTAATACCCAATTTCCTAACTCCTAAGAGAGGTGCTCATGGTCGGGCCGGGCTGGTTTCAAGCCGGGTTTGCTTAATAATTTTACAATGTGTTTGTCCAAACCTGACAAGTTCGAAGAATGGGCCTTATTTTTTTCCAAGATCTGTCAATATTTTTAAACACATATCCAAGTTCCGCATAAGCCCGTCCATATTTATTTTTTTAAAATAAAATAATAATTAAATTTTTTAATAAAATTTAAAGACAAATTATACAATACACCGGCGGTGGAGTTTAGCAGACTACATAAGTGGGTTCTCAAGGGTGACATGTGTCCTCTAGGGACTAGATTGAAATATTTAAAACTTAATTAATTCAAAAAATGGACATGTGTCAACTCTACAACCCGCTTGTGGAGTCCAAAATTTACACCGCCGGTGTATCAAATAATTACCCAAATTTAAATATTAAAACTTATATATAATCTAATAACAAATTAAATCAAAATAAATTGTGATAAAAAGATTAAATTTTAATAAAGTTTACAAATTCTAATTTTAATTAATATAATTATACATATAAATTATTCAATTTTATTATGTATAAATATAATTATTTAATTATATTATATTATTTATATATAATACGGGCCAGGTCGGGCCGGGTTCAGGTCTAAAACACCAAAACCAACATCCGACTTATTTTTTAATCGGATCCTATTTTTTTGTCCAAAACTCGACTTTCAGATCTTAAATTTTTACACAAACCCTCTCATTTTTTGGACGGACCTAGACAGGTACCTGAGCCCTTTAACAAGTCTACTACAAGTAATCCAACGATGTGAGTTGATCTAAATCTCAAGAATTTGCGTGGGCCATCTTGTTGCATTTCCTATAGGTTTGTGGCTTTGGCTTGATCCTGTAACATCTTTGAAACAGACTAATGATAGAGAATCCAAGTGCATAGCATAACTGACTCATCAGATAAAACCGGTTTTTTAAGAAGCGTCGGTTGCCAGTAATAGCTAAAAACACATCAAATATTGATGAAGAGAACTTGGAAGGAAATCCCAATAATTAAAACTTCTAATAGCATAAGCAAAACTGGAAAAGAAACTACACTATATAAAATCTTCAGCAAGAGGTTAAAATTCAACTACTTCAAGTGGTTGGAAAAATCACTGCATTGCTATAATCATGATCAATATATAGATGGTTACAATCTCTGTATACAATTGATTGATATCATACAAACAGATCAAATCCTCGGCAACCATGGCCGCTTTGACATCATTGATATCAACGATTGTCATCCGATGCACCAATTCTACACGTCTAAATTTAGGTATGGCTTCTTTTGATATTTCAAACTGCCTAATGTAGCAACTCAAGATCAATAAAAGGGATGTTAATGGGCATATTAATCAGATTTGATGGGCAGTTCTCAACCTAGTGTTTGTTCCCGGCTTGGTCCATTGTGTTTATTCCATCTTCAACATAGATCTAATCCAGAATCCCAATGGCAACACTTTTATTTGTGTAACTAAATCCTGGGTTTGAGAAAATTGCTCGACCGTGCAGTAAATTGCAATAAACCCCAACTCACCATTCCCATCTTTATCCAATGATCCAAGTAAATTAAAGATAAGGGTGCAGGCATTCTTTTCGGTACTTGGTCAGAAAAATTAATGTTACCTACGCATTGAGTTAAAATCAGAAGGTGGAATGTCAATCACCCTGGATGGTGGAGTTTGTGGCCTTGGGGTACTGATATCAGCCATTCCAAAGTCCGCATGAAGCATATCTACCCCACTCCATTCGACACCAGCTATTGTTGGAGTTAAGGATTAAGCATTCACCAGGGGTACCTGTCTATGTTCGATTAAAAAAGAATAGAGTGTGTGCATGTGCTTTTTCCCATCTTTGGGGCTAGAGCAGATTGAAGAGTTAGAATAAAAGAGGATACAGTCTGTTCTCCAAATATCTGTAATGCTAACATCAGCAGCATCCGATAGAAGCCAATAATCTGCATCATTCTGAACACCAGACCACAAAAGTAATAGTCAATGTACAAATTCAAGCAAAAACAAAAAGAAAGACCATAAGTCATTTTCAAGGTGATTTTTTGTGCATGACGAAGTCCTACGGGGAAGAGGGAATTAGAATTTTGGACCTTACCCCTGCTTAAGAGGGGTAACAACCAATGCTTCAACATAAATTATCAATTCCATATCTACCTAAATTTGTAACTAACTTTTGCCATTAATCACTGTCCCTGTTCGTATATCAATTCTTTAAAGAGGAAATAACAATGGTCAAAAGACTAATGGCACTTACGTCAATATCTGAAGGAACAATCCTCATCATTCCCCCAACAGACTCCTGTGAAACAATAATGTCAGAATTTGTTTGATGAGTTTGTTGTGCCTGAGGTTCAACTTCCTTTCTGGTGCTCTCCGCATTGACCATCTCCACATGATTTTCATTAGAACCAGAGCTTGAAGCAAGCGGGACAGCCGCGGGTGGCTCAACACCATTTGCATCTTCAAACTTCTCCTCAAATTGGCTGAAGAGAAACAATATTAAAGGATAAAAGAGAAGGATATCAAAACAGGAACCTCTGTTGTCTGTCAATGAGATATAATTTCAAAAGAAAGATGGTTCATAAAAATGTATAGGAAACAGTTTAGCATATCAACAAGTAAATAATACCTCACTAGGTAAACATCAATCTGACCCATCGTGCTTCTAAGGATTATCCTGTATCTCCTCTGTGGATAGTCAACAGCCTAAAATGCAAAGGAGCAATGTGATTATGCATTCAAAACATGACAGCAGAAACTGGCTGACTCATTCAAATTTTACTGCATTCAAATTTTACTGCCATCAACATACTTCATCCGGATCAGGTACTTCCAGAGTTGTTCCATGTGGAGCTTTAATTGCTATTAGGGTTTCATTCTGCCAAAAGCAACATAAAAAATTTAGCATAGTAAAACCAAGACGTCTTGGAGATCAGTGTTAAGTGCAGGAGATGATCACAAAAAGTGTTAAGTTAGTTAGAGAGAATAAATAGACCTCCTGGCAAAAAAAGAAAAAAAGAATGAACAGACCTCAAAACAAGGTAGAGCCTTGATGTCATCTTCAGTCACAAAGAGCCACCTGAAACAGTTCACAGATGAGTAAATATATCATTGCTTGGAAATAATCAGCAGCTCCTGCGAAAATTGGATGCCAATATAAGGCAGAGGAGGAAATCTCACTTCTGATTGTCCTGATTTTCGCTCAAATCCCTCAATCTTTCCTGCATTTCTCTGCAACATTTTAGAAGCATCAGCATTCCAAATAGGTTTGAGACAATACCAATAACCGCAGCTCGAACAAGAGAATAAGCAATGGACTACCTTATTTGATCATCTAATCTGTGCTCTTCCATGGAAAGGTTTTCAATCTCTGCCTGCGTAAAATATAAAAATCAAAATCATATCTCTAGATATTAAACAGCAGTATTGATCATTCATTGAAAGTCATAAACCAGCATAAAGAAAAAGAGAAACACTGTAACACTGAAAACAGTTGCTTGGATGGCGAAGAAGGGAAAAAAGAAAAAAAAAAGTAATATAACTTTCGCATACCTGTAAAATGGAGACATCACCATCTGCATCTCCTGGCCTTGAAGCATCAACACCCCTAGTAAATTTGATTAATCCTCAAATAAGTACCAAGTTCTTTGAAGGTTAACCAGAATCACAAACCAAATTAAGATATCAAATTCTTGAAAAACTTTTAACATTGTCAATAATTACTTCCAATGTATTCTGTTTTTGAGCTTCTTTTCAATAAGACCAATGCCTTCCAAGACATTTGTTATGTCATATATCCTTCTCTTTTGCACCTGTTAAACATTTACGGGAAAAGAAGACAAGAAAGAAAAGAACCCTTTAAGTAACATGATAAAACACCCAATAGCACATAACTTCAGTGTGTGATATATCATTACCTCCAATGTTTCTGCAGCCTTATTTAGGTCAAGCATACCATCTTCAGCCTGCTTTATCAGATTGATGAACTTTTTTGTCAACAGACCTAAAAAATTGACCACATTATTGCCGTTCTTACAACATATTAAAAGCAGGAGCTAACAAAACAGACCATGTTAAAAACAAAGAACATTATCAAGATTCGAGATTACCTAAAGAACTGTCATAACGACAGCTGCCAGCAGGAGTGAGAGGAGCCGGAGAACCTGCCAATTATCATATATAATGTTAGTGGAGGTTCTTATATTAGGTCTCACTTTCTTGAGTATTCGCATTCTGATATTACAGCAATCAAATTCATATATACAGCTGTGGAGGGAAACATATGTTCCTAATATGCACTAAGCTTGTCACTGAAAATAAAAGGTGAATGAGCAAAGTTTCTCACCAGCATTGGAGATAGGTGTTTGAGGAGTAGATTTATTGGCCTTTGAGGCCTTTGATCTATTATTCGCCCTCCCTCCTTTAGCTGATACAGGTGTCTGGAAGGGACTGTTGGATATGCTCGTAACTCCTGGACTGCTAGTCCATTGTCTAGACTCAACTTCATTGTTGTCCACTGTGCTCTTCCTTTTCAATTGCTGAAAAATTGAGCAGTACTTCAAAGTGGTGCTAATGGCAGGCAAAAATACCAGTTTAACATGGAACTTATGTATGGTTATATTTATATTAACATCCTATTGAAGTGAGAAAAAGGAAAAGCCTACATATATTAGCATTAGACATCAAGAATCTTCAAAAATACTTGACTACTTGCATCAAATGGTTTTTGCAAAGGCTGAAACTCATAGAGATCAATGCCATGAAATTATTAAGTAAATGAAAACACTAGTGATTCAATTCAATAGTTATTAGGTAGAGGACAATAAAGTAGAGATATATCACATTTAACACAGATTTGTGTGGAAGACTAGCAGTGGTTTGATACAGAATGGAGAAATTAAGCAGTCAAAGTATAAAACAATTACTGCATCATTTATAAAGCGTCCATGAAGCTGCAGAATTCAAAGTTATTAACAGGCTTCAAGCTTTCTTCTTATAGTGCATGACATCCAATGTTCTGGTTTAAACCAAAGTATCAGCTTCTTCACTGACTAAAGCAAGTTTGTTACATAAATCTAGTATACTCTCAATTGCAATCATGTTTGAAACACAAAACATCACAAAGAAAAGCCCAATGGCTAAATATTCTCTCATCCAACAAAAGTGGCAGTACTAAAACCTAGCACTCAAGCCATCGCAAATTAAGGCATGGAATGAATAATCCATCAAGTTTCAGCCATGGATGAGGCCGACATTCATTACTTTCCACTTAGTTCAGCAAACGAGCTAGATTACTCTACCTAAAGCCCATAATATCATCAAACATCACCAAAAACGTAAATGCCCTGCAAAAAGTTAACATATTAAGAAACAGGCATAATTATTTCATTTCCGAAACAAATAATGATATTGATAACTTAAATTAACCTAAGTAAACAAGCCACCACAAAAATTTTCTCATTATGAACAGATCAAAAGTCCACTAAGATTAAGTCTAAGCACAAAAAATGAACAAAACAAAATCTAGCTAATAATTTTAAGCGAGAGTACAAATATGTCATAAATTAAAAACATGTTGACTTATGACGCCATAACCACCATTTAAAAAAAATGTAATATATGTCTTTACAAAAATAATAAAAACTAGAAACTCACTGGAGATCTCACAACAACCGCTTCAACTTCTTGATCGGCGCTGACTACACGAGTATCAGTAGCGCTAGTTAAATTATTGTTGTTGGTGCCGTTGTTGAGGGAAAATCTGTGATAATCATCGGGATGAACAAAAGGCGGTTTCGTCGAGGCGAAGGCGAGGTGGCGGCGTATCGGTGGAACAATCGAAGGTCCAGTCGGTACTTGCGGCGATGCGGCGGCCGGATGAGGAGGAGGATGCGGCGGCGTGGGACGAGCGGTGGCTCCAGCGCCGCCGGACATGGAGGTTTACGATTTCGAGAGAGAGGAAGAGGGAATCGGAGAGAGATGAGAGGGTAGAAATGGAATTGGAGAAGAGATGAAGAGGGAGACAGAGAGAGATGAAGGGAAGGGTTAGAGAGAGAAGAAGAAGAAAGGAAAGTTGTGAGGGGAGGGTTAAAGAGCAGAAAACGAGGGAAGGGAGGGAATTCTAGTTCGGATTAGATGTGGAGGGAAGCATTTTGTTGAATATTACAATTAAAGCACTAAAGTTTTTTTATTTTTCCTCGATTTGGATTTCGATATTTTTTATTTTTACAATTTGACCCCCCAAATGATAAATAGTAGTAGCATTCTAAAATGTTCTAATATAACACTTGCCCTTTTCCCCTTTCAATCAACTTAAGATTTTAGGAAACTAAGACTTCAAAAAAAGATTTTAGGAAATTAAGATGCATATCTTTCCTAGATATTGCACATGTCTAATTTCAAAAGATAGAAGGGAAGCGTACATATTTCTATTTAAACTTTTTTACAAAGATTATAATTGCAAAAGAAGTAGTTAATAACTATTGTAGAAACTTAAGATGAGAAATAAAAAAAATGAAAAACAAAATATTAAGATGAGAATAATATATAGTGTGTATTTGAAAAAAAAATGTGCGTCTACTTATAAAAAATTATTCAAAAATTCCTCCATCGCGTGAGAAACTTTCTTCAAGAAATTAAAATTTTAGGGGTTTATACGATCTTTTAAGGATGATACGTTTTATGTGTACATATATGTACTTTTTTCATATATAAATCACATCCCTCCATTCAAATAGTAATAATTAAATTAGATTATAGTAGTTTATATTTCCTTCCTAGAAGTGGTGCTAATTTAATTAGGAGCATAGATTATTAAACAAATCTTGAAGTTTTAGAAAAATAAAATCATAAAAGGAAAATGTAATGGGAAATTTTGCTAATATAAAAAAAGAGTTGAGGCATTTGTGCAAAAAGATAACAAAAAAGGGAGGATAAAATGCAAAAAGCCAAAAATGGAAATTACAAAAGAGCTGAGATACCCGCCTTTATTTGTTACTTGTATTCTTCTTCACCCCTCTAAATGCTCCCATCACCAAAAACCCTAAAACGTTCTGTAGGGACCCAAGCTCCTATCATGACAGATGGCAAAATGCCAACCATCTGATTGTTCTTTGACTAATAAAAAAACAAATACATGTGATTTTGGACAATGAAATAAGGATGATATATTAGTCTCATTCCTTAACTTATACATACATACTTTATATTTATAAATTCAAATCCAAGATTAAGAATCCCAATTTGCAAGCACGTTGTTAGTTCAACTGTTAGGTGCATAGTATCTGGAGGTCCTGAGTTTAAGTTTTACGAAATGTGAGTTTAGTTTGTAATTTGTTTATTTGTGTATTTGGTAGGTATATAGTTGATTTATGGTAATTTCTTAGTTTGGGTTGATTTCCCATTTAGATGTTTGGGCATATAAAAATTTATTTAGATTTTAATGAGATTTCACATATACTAAAAAAAAATCCCAATTTGCAAGGTATGGAGATACATAGGGAGTTCGATACAATGGTCCAATGACAACAATGATATCCCAAGCCTGTCAAAAAAATGGTGCATTAATCTGTTGCCATCTTTGTAAATATGTGAAGTAATTTCCATAACCCATCTTTAATATACAGCAACTAGATATTACTTGTTGGTATACACTAGTGATTATTCATTTTTGTGCAAGAAAGGAAGTTAGGAACAAAATTAGATAAAGTTGAACTAACCATGGGAATCAAAATTTGTGGACTAACAATCATTTTAAAGCCATTAAACTAAGTATTATGGCATTAAAAGCTATATGTTGATGTTGGGAAATTATTATCGGGAGAATTTTATCTCATATCGAGCTGATAACTCGAATAAGATTAACTTGTATTTATAAAGAAAAAGAAAGAAAGTTGAGGTGGGAATTGGCTTATAATTTAAAGTTCAATCTTAAAGCAATAGCTCCTCCTTGTGTTATTTTAAAAGGGGAAAGAAAATAAAATTATGCTCAAGGTAATAATATCGAATTTAGTAATTCAATAATTCTGATTTTGACCAAATTTATCTTTTGGACCGGACTTGATAGTTGATATTGAGATTGCACATTCAAGTTCAGCCCAATTTTTAACCCAAACCCTAGACATCCAAACGACCCAAACTATTACTCTTTGGTTGCTTCTCTCTGTTTAAAAGAATAAAAAGGCGAAATCCAGGAAGAATTGGCCAAGGAAGAACAACAGATTACAGATTATGGGGATGCTTACTCACAGGTATTTTTGTTGCAATGGCTTTTTAACTTGGATAATAATAATATATAATAATGATTAATGATATTATTATCAATTTAATCAATGCAGAATCAATAAGGAAAGTCTGCAACCAGGTGACCATATTTATTGTTGGAGGCTAGGCTTTCTCTACACTGATCATGGTATGCCTTATTTTTTCCATTTTTTGCTCTTTAACCACTTTTTTGGGTTACCAGTTTGTAAATCGGATTCATGTTCATTTAGTTCAGAAATCTGAGATTAATTAATGATCAATTAATTGATCCTTGTGAAAATGTGAACTCAAGGAAAAACGTTTGGTCTTAATTGATCAGATTCTTCCATGTTTACAGATATTGGCTCAAATTGGAATCTGGGATTTGTATATACAATAAAATTATATAGTAATTGTGTTGATTCATGATGATCATTGTTCTTCAATTCATATGTACTCAACAATGGCTATAATTCTAAAACTTCTGAACCAAAAATTAGGTGCAATGCAACAACCCAATGCATTTCTACATTTCCCTTTTTTTTGTCATAAAAATTTGGATCCATTTTGTCAATTGGATTCAATGGCTTATTCCCACCATCACCCTCACATTATGCCTTCTATTGAACATTGATTCCATTGAGAAGAGTACCCTTTGGCATAATCTGATACTATTAATTTGTTTCTGTCCAAATGAATATGCAGGAATCTACATAGGAGATGACAAAGTCATTCACTTAGTAAGAAGCTGTTCAGAAGGAGAAGGAACATTAACAAATATTCTTCCCAAGAAGATATCAAGCAGGCTAGCACAATCCAAACAACGCTGCCCTGCCTGTGCCGAATCAAAACAAAATGGCATCATCTGCTCTTGCCTCAACTGTTTCCTAGCAGGTAATGCCTTGCGTCGTTTCGAATATGGTGTCAATGCTGCTATTTTCATTGCCAAAGTTCGCGGTGGAACGTGTACTCAAGCAGTCTCAGACTCAGCTGATGTAGTCATTCATCGAGCAAAGTACTTGCTTGAATATGCAACACTTAGCTATAAGCTATTTATGAACAACAGTGAAGAATTCACCATTTATTGTAAGACTGGGGTGGCTGTTGCAGGCTGTGGAACACCAGCAGTGCTCAAGGGCCAAGCAGCGGCTTTACCGAGTTTTTTACTTGCTGCTTGGTTGTCTGCGCCTTTGCATTTAAGCAAAGGCAATGGAGTTTGTATAGCTGCAACATTGTTTGGAGTATATAGCAGTCTGAGGTGTATTTTGGATATCAGGCGAAATCGGGATGAAGTGAAGGTAATTGTGGAGGATTTGGTAGGTAATGAGAGACTCTAAAATGTCTCAAGGGAGGTTGATGGAGGTGGCATCATTAATGAAATTTTCACATTCTGGGTCATGACTTAGAAGTTAGAACTTTATTTGTTCAGTTTCTCTTAATAATAGTACATTGTTACTAGTTATTATGTAATAATAATGAATTGGTATTCTTTTGTCGATTTCCAGTGGCCTCTGTATATATATGTTTTGTTTTGTTGGTTGAATCTGCACTATCTGTCTATCTCCAACTGCAATACTGTTGGGTCTTGGTTAAAAATGAAGCAGGTGAAGCTATTGTAGCCTTGGGTTCATGTCATTCTATTGTTTCATGAGCTTAAAGCCAAGAGGATGAAGATAGATTTTATCATTTACTATACGTGATTAACTAATTAGACATTGATTATGACCGTTGACTTTGACCGTTGACTTTGACCGTTGACTTTGACCTTTGTGAGTAAAACTTCCTTTCTGCATATTTTCGATCTTCTGATCCCTTTTTGGCTCTATTCTAGCAAATCTTGCTTGTAAGATGAAGAAATTTGTGATTTGCTACCATCATTCATCGCATGTTCAACAATCCAATTGACCTCTTAATTCCATTTGATAAATTGACCTATTGATACCGTTTGACATTTTAATCATGTTTTCTGCCTTTGATCTATCGCTCACGTATTCCGTTTGACCTTTTGGGTTCGGTATTATGTTTTTGACTTATGATTTCGTTATTTGTTGTCCCGATTACGGATTATCCGATGTCCGATACCCATTATTTTGATCCGTTATCCAACCCTAACAAGCTTGAGACTAATCCCTAATGTCTTTCATATTGGGTGAGTAAATTGTTAAAATCCCACTAATCCCTTTTATATTGGGTGCGTAAATTGTTAAAATCCTCTCCTCCCACTGTTGCCGACATGAAAACTTCGCTTACTAACCTCGATTAATCACTTATATTGCTAACTAATACATACTCTTCTTTTCGGATCGGATCATTAAACACACCTAATAAAAGATCTCTGACCTCTCTCAAGTCTCAACCTATTCCAATGACTATTTGGGTAAAGTGGGCTTTTCCAAAACTAAAAGCCCAAAAGTGTAAAAGTTTTATAAAGAAAAAATAAAGGAAAAAGGAAAAATCTACAGAAAATGGAAAAGGATGATCGATCACTATTCTCTAGCTAGATTTCCGGATGCCCAAAATGTGTGGAGCCGGGTAACCCGATATAAAACCCCAACCAAACCCAAACCCATACTTACCTTTTCTCCACTTATCCTCTCTTAAAGTCTTACCCACCAGAATTTCATTTCTCTGCCTTAGACTCTTCTAGACACTCCCGAAGTGAGCCAGCCACAACCAGTCAGTGAGTGATTGAGAAAGACAGATAGATGGCTTGCTCCGCTGCTTCCACCACCACCGCCGCCCTCATCTCCTCTAACCCAAGGGCTTTCTCCGCCAAATCTAAGCCCGTTTCCCAATCCCTTTGTCTCCCTAATTCATTCACCGGCAGCCGTGCTCCTCTCATTTCTCGCGTCGCCCGCTCCGTATCCCTCTCCCGCAACTCCCATTCTCGGAGGAGCTTCGTCGTTAAAGCCAGCGTATGTATTGCTCTAAAATAGTGTTTTTCATTTCCATTTGTTTATTTATCTTCATTTTATAAATGAATGGTTAATTGGTTATTGTTTGGTTGTGTCCGGAGGGGATAGGCTGCAATGTGATGTTTAATTAATTTATCTGGTTATTATTCCATTAATGTGAAGTTCAATCATTTAAAGCAGAGCTTATTAGGATTTCTTTACAGGCTATTGTTTCTTGCTGGAAATTTTGTTCATTTTGGGGGAATTGAATAAAATGTGGCTATAGATTGAGAAAAATATAACCATTTTTAATGAAGCTAGAAAATTTTAATTCTAAAGAGTGTACCCAGTAAAAGATTAGCTGCAATAAATGTGGGTATTGGACTCCATCAACAAGGCAAAATGATAAACTCTTTTGGGAACCAAATGTAGATATTTGTATAACTTGAGAAATAGGGTTCGTACCAGAAAAAGGAAAGGAGTAAATGGAAAATGTTAAATGAAATTAGGAGAAAAAAGGGGTCACAGACTCACAGTACATGGTGATTTTATGCAACCTCTGGATGTTTCCATGGGATGTTGTTGGTTAAAGGTCATATTCTTTTTCTATATTTATTTAATTTCTCATAAATGATTCAATTTGCCATCATGCACATCTTGCAGAGTGAGCTTCCATTGGTGGGAAATGTTGCTCCTGATTTTGAAGCAGAGGCTGTCTTTGATCAGGAGTTCATTAAGGTACTTTATGTGGATGTTCTCTCTGAAGTGTATTTAAGCACTTCAAATGTTTTATCCATTTTACTCTAAACGCTGCATTATTGTTTCAGGTCAAGCTCTCTGATTACATTGGGAAGAAATATGTGATTCTCTTCTTCTACCCATTGGACTTTACATTTGTTTGCCCCACAGGTTTGTTCACCTCTGATTATTTAAACTGAAGTTTTCTTGACAGTAGGTTCTGAATCTTTATGACCTACCAAATGTCGTCCTGCTTGCAGAGATTACTGCCTTCAGTGACCGCTATGAAGAATTTGAGAAGCTAAACACAGAAGTATTGGGTGTTTCTATTGACAGTGTGGTAAGTGTTAGGTCTTTGCAGGTTCAGCTTGTTGATTGTTTTTAGTTAATTCAGGTTGGGAAGGGTTGGGTTTGAACAGATTGAGCAAGTCATTCCCTTTGGGGACAATTTTTCCTATACTGACTTTGCTAACATCTAGTTATCTAGTTATGGTTAGTCGATCTTTCCTGTTGATTTTTTTTGAATAAATTGGGTGGATGTGTGGCTGTTTACCCCATAGCCTTGTCTAGATAAGTTGTAAGCCATAACAATGTCAATTTCTCTTTGCTGTGATTGACTGATTTGAGAGATGCATGGTTTTAGTGATTTGTAATCGTGCTAATTATCTCACCAATGACGTCGACCTATAATCAAATCATCTGGTTTTGCATCGCATTATCTTACCAAAGGTTGTTGATTGTCTATCTACATTTTATTACAAAACACTCTATATCCTCATAAAATAATGTTTGCTGGCTTGCTGCTGATGCCTCTGCTTCTATAACTTTATGTTGAAGTCTGTGTACGTAGTGTTATGGGGCTTAGATTATGCTTTAGAATTTAAGGTAAATAGAACTTGATCCCAACTTGTTCTTTATGCAGTTCTCACATCTTGCCTGGGTTCAAACAGATAGAAAGTCTGGTGGTCTTGGTGATTTGAAGTATCCACTTGTATCTGATGTCACCAAATCAATTTCAAAATCCTTTGGAGTGTTGATTCCTGATCAGGTATGAGCTGACCTCACGTTTGCTATTATCTAATTCTTACTGAGCAAACTTTCAGTCTTTCCCCTGTTGACCACTTTACTGCAAATATGATATGTACCATACAGTTCTTACCAGTTAACTTTGGGTGTCAGGGAATTGCATTGAGAGGACTTTTTATTATAGACAAGGAGGGAGTTATCCAGCACTCTACTATTAACAACCTTGCCATTGGGCGTAGCGTTGACGAAACAATGAGGACACTCCAGGTAAATTATATTTTACAATGCCAGCACGCTATCGACTAAGTTGGATTTTAATATTTGCATGTTCCCTTATGTGACTCTTTTACGGCACATATCACCTTGTAATTTGTGTTTTTGTTGCTTTCTTTTTTGGCTTGCACTTCTTGCAGGCCTTGCAGTACGTGCAAGAGAATCCAGATGAAGTTTGCCCAGCTGGATGGAAGCCTGGTGAGAAATCCATGAAACCAGACCCAAAGCTCAGCAAGGATTACTTTGCAGCAATCTAAGGCAGCCAGAGTATATCTGTGTGAATTAGGAACGCGTCTAAATGAGTTTTGTTTCTATGTATCCTTAATTATTCGGGAGCTTTGCACAGTTTGTCTGGGGAATAATCAGGTTTGGATTGGGCCTTTGCGGTTTTTTCAATGCATTTATGTAGAAAACGCAATTCTATAATATTTTTACCCACTTTTTCCTGAAGCATAAATAATCAGTCTCGCCCGAGGATTATTGGGCCTTGGCCCGGTCGTTTATAAACTTCCACTTCAGGTTGGAACTTCCGTTGGATCATGTCTCTATTACTCGTAGATTTCACAGCCCAAAAAAATAAAGTAAAATAGTTATTTTTTTGTACTTGGAAAAGAAAAATAGTTACCATTTCAAAGTTTCTACAAGCGGGTTGTGGAGTTGATATATATCCATTTTTTTAATTAATTAAGTTTTAAATATTTCAATCTAGTCCTTAAAGGATACATGTCACTCTTTAGGACCCGTTTGTATAGTCTGCTAAACTCCATAATGAGCTAACTCGAGTTGAACATGATTATTCATGTTTATAGATATGTTGATACCTGTGGTTTTAGATCTTTCATTCTCCTATGTAGATCTTTCATTCTCCTATGTAGGCCTAAAATTCTTGACCACTTCCCTTGTATCCAAAAAAAAAATGAAGGAAGAATCTTGTACTTTGCAGCATTTAGCTGTAAGTTAAGAGGAGGAATCAAGTATTACAAATTTTGATTAAAAAAAATGAAGAACATAACTATCCATGAAAATTACAAATCATCATGAAAATGACAGGCCATTTTCTAAAAAAAAATTTCAAGTCGTTAGCTTCTGCAAAGAAACTTGGAGAGCTAGAGACTTGTCACCTGTTGGATTCTGTCTGCTTGATTTTCTTGCAATTTTCTAAAGTAAATCAGAACCCTAGATAGGGTTGACCATATTTTAGCTGACTGCAAAAGAATCTTGATGTGGGATTTCACAGATCTAATCTTAAGTAATCAAAATTTTGCCTTTCAGTTGGACGATCAACAACCAAACATGTGTCTCACGTTATATTCACAAATAATAATATGGGGGGTTTTCATGTTCATCACAATTCACTTATCATTTCTCTTCCTCCAAATAAAATGGACATTATTATTTTTTTAAAAAAAGGGTTAACTTGTTTTTTGTTGGTTGTTAAGGAATGCTGTATTAATTAATTGCATGGATTTTGCTATTAATTATTTCATTTATTATTATCCATATCCATACCACTTCTAATGATCCAAAGATAATTTCATTCAATAATTTTGTAATCATGCTGACATTAGAACATGGTCTATTAAATACTTATTAACCAGATATTAATTAGGGAAGTTATTATAAAGTTTATAATAATTCATGAAAATTAATGGATGACAACAAGAGCATAGGACATGGAATATTTGAATTCCGTTATTCTTTTTTTTTGGCATTCAAATTCTGTTATTCAACTTTGAATCTAAACAAATAGATTGGAACCTTCATGTCTCAAAGTTTTAAGTCTCATTGCCAGGGGGGAAAATAGACTTTTAAGTCCCATTTAATTTTTTGGATTTAATTTTTTTGTCAAATTTGGATTTAATCCAACCTTACATTAATTTGTCTATTCTTCTTGTTTTCCTTTTGGTTCATACCAAGGGGGGAAAACAAATATTTTATCCTATAAACTATCTCACTGTTTAAATTTTTTTAATACAAGTAATTGGCATTTTATCTAAATATTCCAAAATTTTTGTGGTGACTATAATTATCATCAAAATAATTGTATTTCTTGTGGTTTAAGAAAGATAAAGATTCCTCTTGGACAAATTTTCCATAAGTATATTTATATGCTAAAAGTCCCTAGCTAAAAATATACAAATCAAACATTCCTATATGGAGTAATTTGCAACTTCAACCTCCAATGTCAGTTATCAAATTTCCACATAATAATGACAAGTAATAAGATTGAGAAGATCATATCTTTTTTGACCAAATTCTAGCAGCTTACACATGTAAAATGAAAAAGAATAAACATTGAAAGTCCCCCATATTCATAAATGTCTTTCTCCAACCAAATACTAACATGCAATGTCACGTATTCTAGTCTACTCATTGAAAAAGGAACATCTAATCTAAAATCAACATGATTTATGGAACAAAATTGACGCTTTTGTTTCCTATAGTTGACTGATCATTAAATTTCATCCTCCTTTTTTTTTTGAAAGAATTAAATTTCATCCTCCTAATGAAACTCTAAAATTAGTATAATCATTTATCATGTTCATATGATGAGGGATTTTATTAATTTTGTTATTTGGAACATGCATATACTATGCATGAGATTATGAATATTTTTTGTATATATAAAAGATTGTTATCTTAGCTCGATCCAATCATAAAGTGAAGGTTTAGACATGACATGAATACGAAAGAAAATAATTGGTATAAAGTATAACGCATTCACATCTTCCATTGTCTCTTTACGTGATAGTAATAATATTATATATTAATATATATTATTATAGTTATAATAAATAATAAATATATATAACCTAATAATTTAATATATTTTGTTTTATTGATCTATATTATCATTTATCACAAATCACAAATATAAGAGAGACAAAAGGTGGATGGAAGGGCGTTTTCCTCATGATTATGTGTTGTAAACTTGTAATCATGAACTTTGAATTTTCCATCAAACTTGATTTTGGGGGATTTAGAAGATGAGACCACAATAATGTGGAGATTAATTACCAATAAGGACAAGGCTTTAGTTAAAATAGAACCAAAACTTTTTTTTTAAAGTAATTTAACAATGTATTATTTAAGACTAATTCATTCTGGTTTGAGGAATCGATACTTATGTTCTTACCTTTATCAGCATTGAAATAATTTGCAATTTCAACAATTTATTTTAGGATTTGATTTGATACGTCAATATTAGTGATTGATCCCATAATTTACACAATAAGATAAATCCATCAAATAATTTCTCCATATATAGTATCCGTTTTAATAGTCTAGATATCTCCTTGAATTAGAGCAACTCACCATGGGATAAAACTCTTTTAATAATATTTTTTTCATTTACAAAATTTGAACTTAAAGCATTAAAACATAATTTAGGGAGTAAGTGATAAACCATTTTAATAATTAATTAACCATAGATTTTTTTAATTGGCACAAAAATTAAATTAACCATAGATTATAGATCCAAAATTTGACACAAAATACAACCTTACTTGAACGGGATCTGTTCTATAGAGTCGTACCTCGGTATCCTTTAGCACAAAAAAAAAAAAAAAATTGACACAAAGTCGTAAAAGGGATGGGGCCCAATGAAGGAGCCCAATAATTAAAAAACCCATTTGGTCCACTAACTAACACACGTGTTTTCCTTCAAATTGATTAAAACTCGGCTGCATTATGTCGTTTCAGACATTGACCGCCGACACACCTCAATAATTTAATAATTGTAGACAAGTACGGGAAGAAAAGTCTTTTTTGTCTAATCTCTTCTTAGTCTTAGTTCAGCCCTCTAAGCATAATAACTTCACCGGGGTATACTTTTAGGCTGCGTTTAGTAGAATGGTGCAGTAATGGTGCGATTGATACTGTTTAGTAACTGTACAGATGAGATTACATCGTACAGATTAGATTAGGTACTGTACATATGAGATTACTAGAGCAACGATTGAAACAAAGTTTACAATTAAGCTCTGTTTGAGCCAAAACGGTAGTGAAACAGTCAAACGGTGGTGAAACGGTTACAAATACACCACCTTAAGCAACCAAAAATAATAGTAGTAAAAAAATGATTTTGATGTCGGGTGCAATTAATTAATAATCTAACAAAAGGTGGAATTAAATATGAAAAATATTACTTTAGACTTTTAAATACTTTTGAATGACGAAATGAACTTTGATGTTGGAATTTCAATAATACTCAATTTTTTAAAATTCTTTTTTTTATTTGCTAGTACTCAATTTTTTTAATTCAAAAAAATATTTTTCAAATAAATGCTAAAAAAATATTTACATTTTATTTCTAAAACCCTAAGAGGATGGGTGTTAAATTTTAGAATTAACCCTTAAATCAGTTAATTATCATTAATTGGGGCTAAACTCTACTAATCTATATCTAAATTTAATTAAATTATCTATATTTAATTTATTTCTAATTATCTAATACCCCATATTTAATTTTAATAGTTAATGGCTTTATTACAAGGGTAATTTAGTTTATAACATATGTACATTTAATGTGCTCAATTTACTTTTCACCTCAATTAAGACTAATGATTGCTGTACACAAGAAAAGTATCTTATGTTTTGTGTCTTAAAGATGCATGGCTACACCCCTTAGCTTTCTCCTAACCTAAACAACAGAGTTTGAAATTTCCTTTTCCATGTATATTCTTCAAATGAGGAAAAAAATAGTAAAAAAGAAGAAAAGAAAAACCTTCTCAACAAGCCTTAACCTTTTCCTTTTAAGTGATTGAATTTAATAAAAATTAGAAAAGTTTTTTATTTTACCAACGATAAGTAAATTTTTTTTTAATAATACACTTTGTGTTACTAACAATCACATGAACCATTGGAAAATTGTTATCTATACTATATATAAAAGTACGAGTTTTGTAAAACTTTTAAATCGACTATTATACCTTTGTTTTCCTAATTGAATCGACCATTATATCCTTATTTTTCAAACATATTTCTTAAATGCCATTACTTAATTATTATAGTTTTATTCTACTAAAAACTCTATTTTTATTCAATTAAATTTAATATATCTTTATAATTACTTTATTTTTATCATTGTACTATTTTTTTTTCCAAAATATAGAGTTTTATTCTACTAAAAACTCTATTTTCATTTAATTAAATTCAATATTTTATAATTATTTTATTTTTACCATTTTAATTTATAAAGTTATTATGATTGACATCTTACTATTTGATAGTTTATAATAATGTATTATGATTAAACTTTATTATTTCCCTAATGTGCAATTATTTTATTTGACTTATATTAATTTTTTGCTTGATAAAATCTTGCTGTATAATTAAAAAAAATCTAACATTCTTATAACTATGTCATTTTTACCATTTTACTATTTTAATTAAAAAAAACCTTAAGATGTATTAGAAAATTTTAAATATACTTTTATAGTTTTACTCAACTAAAACTCTATTTTATTTAATAAATCTAATATCCTTATACTATTTGTTGTTATCATTTTACTATTTTAATTAAAAAACACTTAGATATATTAGAATTTTTAAAATATATTCTCTTACAATATTTTTAGAAATAAACTTTTACAATTATTCTACTAAAAACTCTATATTTATTCGATTAAATTGAATATTTTTAATAAATATTTTTTTTTACCATTTTACTTTTAAAATATTGGAGATTTTTTTGGTAGTTATGGATCCATTTCAATTATTATATAAACTAATAAAAGTATTATTATCAAGTTTAAAAGTTAAAATAAGTTGGCTAATCATTAACTATTTAAATTTTTTTAACAAATTAAGTTAAAAATTTATTTAAAATCTAATTTTTGTGATTGACTTTGTTTTTCTATTTTGTAGCGTGTATTGGTAGTTTAAATCTGGTTCTAAGTCAAATGAGTCAGGTAATTTTCTCGAGTCATTCGGGTTTCGGCTCATCTAGGTTCAGGTCTACTAGGTCTTGGGTCAGGCGGATTTGAGTTTTGACCTTGGGTCATTCAGGTTTTGGATTTTTCGAGTCTAGATTTAAGTCAATTGGATCAACCTTGAATATTTTAACTACTGGTGAAGTTTAGCAAACTGCATATACGGGTTTGTCGTGTCTGAATAGGATGGGTTTGAGTCGTTTACTTTTTTTGGTCAAATCGGGTTATGTCGGATTGGACGAATTATCGGGTTTGGATCAGATTTTGACAGCTCTACGTATAATAAATTTCAATTATTATTATAATTTTCATTTAATTTAAACACGAGTATCTCGTGCAATGCACGTGGAAGTAGAGACTAGTTTCTTCCAAATGGTAAATTTTTTTTTTATATATTTACAAGTTAGCTTTTTTTTAGCCAGGTTAGCTCACTATGGGGTAAAGCTTTCCCAACAATTGTTTTCTCCATTCACAAGATTCGAACCCAAGACCTTACCCAAGACCTTGTTTAAGGGGAACAAACGCCAAAACACTTGAACCAATCACTTGTTGGTAAATTGATAAAATATTTGATTCTCGTTAATTATAATGATTAAATTTTTGTTTACATATCCTTATCTAGTGTAATGGTCTATGATTAATTTTATCGAGTGGTAAACCCAAGTTTCGTAGGGCTTCCTTAATTATTGCCAAATTTGAAACAAATTACCAAAAAAAGAATCTTCCAACTTTATCCAAGATCACAAATTCGTGACATTCAAAAAAAAGTCGTCCCCTTGAATATGCCTTAGAAGTTAGAATACATTTACCAAGAATAATTCTTCTTGTCCCTCCAAAGTCTCCCTTTTGATGTGTCATCTCTTTTATTATTATTATTATTATTATTATTATAGAGTCTTAGAAATAAAATAAAAAACTAATTTCACTAAATTTAGCCCCAAATTAAAATTTTATTTTTATTTTAAAGGTAAATTTCAAAATTGGCAAATAGGAGTTGTTTAAGGTTGCCATTGTCTTTGGAGAAAATCTTTTCTTTTGAAAGAGGATTTCCCCATGAATTTTGCGGAAATTAGGGATTTGACTCATGCAGCAATTAAGGGGAACAAATGTGGTTGCAAACATTTTTTTCATTTGGTTTGTACGAACAACGACTTTGAAAATAGATACTTATATTGCATTCTGGATGCCAAAGTTTGACGAAATTAATGACAAGGTGAATGAATTAACAAAAGGTGGAGAAGGGGTAAACTTTCTTTTCAAAAACATGTTATCGTACCCGGCTTTTTCATACTTAATAGTAATCAATTTTCTATTCAATTATACAATATGAAAATGGTTGATCATGATTAATCATGGTTTCTTTCGTTTTGAACTTTGAATTAGTAAAAAGGTTTTCATTTTGTGGGATAAGTATTCAATCATGGAACCAAGGTAACCTTTCCCCATTGTAGAAAATTCTTACATTTTTTATATATAACAGAAAGCAACAAAAATTACAATGAATAAATTAGATAACTCTGCTACTTCTAAGGCATCAGCTGCAATCAATGATACCATTTTAAATTAATTTTTTCTCATTTAATATCATTGAGATATTTTATAATTAAAAATTTAATCTACTAATCGATAAATATGTCCATATTACGTAAAATTTCGTGTTTGAATTCTCACAAATGTCTGAGTTTTATCCGATTATATTAGATTTGTCATCGTACTATTACGTTTGTTTCAGATCATCGTACTATTATGTTGTTGTTAAATGATTTCTCATCAGATATGTATATATAGATCTGAAATTATCAAAATTGTCTAATTAAGGAGTATTATTATTGGGATAAAATCTTTTTTTAGGGGGCAAGACCGCAAGAAATTATTGGGATCAAAAACACACAAGCGCTTACGTCACACAATTTAATTTGCTCAAATTATGAATTAGCGACGCATCTTAATGTTTATTCCTTCATTTGTCGTCGCGGCTCTTCCGTCATCAATAAAGGCATGGATCTTTTCGCTTTTTCTTTTCCTTTTGAAAAATTGCCTTCCATCTTAATTTGGTTACTCATGATCATATGTGCTATATATTTTGAAAAATCGCCGTCATCATATGTGCTATATATTTTGTTTGCTAATCTTAATCTTCCTAACAAATACATTTTCTTGTATCAATAAGTTGCTTTATCTATGAATTAAGCATTCTTAACATTATTTTCTAAAATTATTATTAATAAATTAATGTAAAACTTCTCACTTCCTTGCATTATTAAAGGCAAAGTTTTAATGTAATATACCACTCTTTCAAGGTGGTGTATCTGTAACCGTTTCACCACCGTTTAATCGTTTTATTACCGTTTTGGGTCCAAACGGAGTTTAAGTGTAAACTCTGTTTTAATCGCTGCTCTAGTAATCTCATCTGTACAGTACCTAATCTAATCTGTACAGTGTAATCTTATCTGTACAGTTACTAAACAGTATCAATCGCACTGTTACCGCACCGTTCTACTAAACGCAGCCTAAGTGGTTAGAAATTAGAATCATAACTAATGAGTTTTGATATAGCATTGTACTCTAATTTCCGTCCGTTGACGTAATAGAAACGGTTCATTATTTTTTTGTGGCCTTTTTGTTAAAGTTGCTTAAATTCTCATTAATTCCTTATTACAATTCTTCAATCACTTGGAGCCATAATCAAGAAAGTCGTTTAAAGAATAGACCTCCTTCGTATCAATATGAAGGTTAGTTATTAACACTAAATAATGCATTAGTGCAACAAATTATGAAGTTAATTAATCAAAATGCCTTTTTAAGTCAAGGAATAAAGAATAATTGAAGGAATATTCAATTCTCAAATCATTCCATCCCTAATAACTATAGTTAATTTTCATACCCCGGTGGGCCAAATACTAACCATTTCTTTACTCTCTTTTTTTTCTCCTTTGTACGGACCATACAAAAGAACACCCATCTAACTTAGACAATATTGACCAACATTAAGCTTTGAATGAATAATCAATGGATATATAAACAATTAACTAGACTAGAAGTAGTTTTTTTTTCTTTTTTTGAATTGATAATTTTTCTTCACAGTTTCACAAAAGGGGGAAAGTGACACTACATCTTTTTTCCTAAGGGACATGTATATATCAGACTTTTTCTTCTTGTTTGTGACACTCTTCAGCTGGCTGGCCAACTTCCAAAATACCCATCCAAAAAGTTTCCGGTGCTCCTGCAGGTTGTACGGTATTCAACACCGTATATACCCCTATACATATACGTAGTAGGCAAAACCCAAAATTTTAAATACGTAGCCGAGGCCAAAAGGACGCGATGATCATCACGTGGCAACCCCGGATTCGGTCATGTAACTACGTCTGTCTACTTCCTCCCATACTAATTTTGATGTAACTTCATCGTACTCGGGAACATATTCCTGTCAAAACCATAGTCAAATGAGGTTAATTCCATATTCATGTTCAAAAACCCAATGTGAAATTTTTTTTCTTTTTGTTCAATCTGTCACACTCATCAAAAAGTGTTGGTAGGGCACATCATTGCTTGAAGAAAGAATGGTTAATGGAATTGGGGGATTAAGGTACATATAATTCTACTTAAATTAGTC
Organism: Corchorus olitorius; assembly: GCA_001974825.2. NCBI lineage: Eukaryota > Viridiplantae > Streptophyta > Magnoliopsida > Malvales > Malvaceae > Corchorus > Corchorus olitorius. Next base: position 27,454 of record AWUE01020381.1, on the reverse strand, counting down.
TTTAATCATGGCAATTAAGATCATTTTTCAAACCTTCAAACATGTGAGTTTCCTATTCAATTTCCTAAAACGTTATTTTATTAGGCTAGTTGAATATATGTAGAAGAAGAAAGTGCAAGGGCTTACCTCTAGTTGTCTGACCAATTGTTTAGCAGTTGGGGCAGACAAGATAATGCGACGTGCAGTGGGTGAAATAAAGCCTTCATCAACGGCCTTATCAATGAAAGACAACAAGGAATTGTAATATCCATCCACATTCAAGAGACCCACCTGCAAAATTAAAAAAAGAATATGACTTAATAACTTTTAAATTATTTGATCATGAAAAGTATAATATCCAATTCGATAGTATCAAATTAATTATAAGCTTTGCTTTGTCTAATGACTTAAGACATAATACCAACACCCTTCATTTGACCAACATTTGTATTTTCCTTATTGTCGTGTTTATTCTTATTTTTATATAACTTTCTCCCATTCAAACGGAGATCTTCCAATCAATTCTCTAAATCATGAAGCACGAGCATCATTAGGTTATCAAATCTTCTGCTATCTTTCCATGTGAATCCTATTGAAGCACCACATGCATTGATTCTTAGTTTTTTTAATTTTTTCCCTATTTAATCTATATCACAACCTATAAGATATTAATTTACTAAAATCGTGTCAACTTCAATTCGCTTTCTCACTACCTAAGTAAATAGCAATGTACTCAAGAAAAACGGCAAATCATCAAACACATAGAATTAATTATATTACTAAGCTTGGAGAATGGTATGTTAATGGGAGACTAGGAAAAAAATGTTGATTAGTTCTATAACAATATACATGATGTCATGTGAAGATAAGAATGGTTGACAATAAATGTTTGGAATGATGTAAGTTGATGAACAAATTTATTCAAAGGGAAAAATATATTTGTTTATATATGTTGAACTCCACATGTTTCCGAACTCGACAACTTCAATTATTTTCCATGGACTCAACCAACCAACATTGCCTTGATTAGATTTTAACTCACTTATGGAGCATTATTGTTATGTCTTTAGTTTTAGGCAGTTATATTCAAACATTATGAATGATGACCAAACCATGATTAATCAATGATTGAAGACATAACTAAAACAAACGGAGAGGAAAATGGAGAACATTTTCTTACAGGTTTACGATGGATTCCAAGCTGAGCCCATGTAATAACTTCTAGGAGTTCTTCAAGGGTGCCATAGCCACCTGATTTGATAATATAATAAAACATTATTACATGTAAGCATAAAGTACTAATTTGAGCATTTCCAAGCCAAGCATTCTAATAAATTATAATGTTATGTAAGCACGTATTGTCGTGCAAATTTGAGACATCCTGATCAATGGATTAAATACAGAGACTGACAAAATATAAGAATATTGAGAGAGAAATGCACTGATTGAATATAATTCATACCGGGAAGAGCAATGAAGGCATCAGCCTGTCTTGCCATTTCAGCTTTCCTTTGGTGCATATCAGATACAGCTCTTACTTCTCCCACAGTCTCACCAGTAATCTGCAGCAAAAAACCCCATGTTCCATACAAGTTAGTAACATCTTCCATTAAAAATTCCCACAAAAGTTCACTTAATTAGTAATTTAATAAGAAATTAATTAAAGAATCAGATCTTAAGTAACTGCCTAATGTTTGTAAAAACAAATCTGCTTTACTGGGTAACAAACACAGCTAATAGAAAGTAAACCAAATAGACAAGCTTTATATTGCAATCAGCTTTCAGATATTGACACTTTTGCTTTTTGTCATTGGAACCAAAAGCTCTTAGTCTTAGTTCTATCATTGGGCTACATATTATACATAATTGACAGCAACAGTTGGACTTCTCATCTATAATATATTATAGTACTATCATTTTCATCCATGTCATTGTAAATGTTGCATTCAATTAATGGGAAACAGAAATCAGATAACATTGCAGACAACTCAAGAAAAAGTTGAAAGTTGATTATTCAAGGCTCTGAGATTTTTACCTCTCTAGGCATCAGGGTCCTGGGAATTACACTGCACAATCAAACAAGCAAAATCAGTATGATTAGGACGAAATTAGAGGCCAAATTATCAGATTTGTAATAAGCAATGAGTTAATGTTAAATGGAGGTTGGGGGCTCCAAGTGACTGCAAAAAGTTTTCAAAGACTAATAGAGTCTACAACTCTAAAAACGATTTCTAACTGGAAGTTGACAGTAAAATTGTAGAAGGACTAAAAGGGGATTCACTTTTTTGTTTCCAAAACCGATCAAAGCTGCTGCTAAAGAAAGAAACTTTTAGTAAAGGCACTTTTAGATTCTATTAGTATGTACGATATAACTATGTTTTTCCTTTCTGCACAAATCCAATTTCAACACTAAAAGAGAACTTTTTTTAAAAATGGAAATTTCTTTTTTTAAAAAAAAGAAAGAAGAGGGACAAATCAATTCTTTTTCCCTGGTCCAGCATTTGATCCCATGATGTCTGCCTTTGTTTGAGAAACCCACTGCCATTGATAATCGAGAAAAACTTGCATGGGTTCAAGTTCATCAAGGCAAAAGGCAAGGCAAAACTCATTAAAAATATCAAACACTCGAAACCCATTTCAGAAACCCAAAAAAACAAAGATCATTACCCATTTCTTGAGATTAAAAAAAAATGATGTCAAGAAGACCAAGAGAGAAAGAGAAGAAAACAAACCCTAGAACATGGCGCCCACCATCATGAACTGCCTGAGAAACGAGACCCATCAATCCCACGCTTCCACCTCCATAGACCAAATCAATCCTTCTCTCCACCTTCAAAAAAATTGCAAACATCAATTTATTTTAATATTTACTACTATATAATAAATAAAATAAAATTGCATCGAAAATTTAACCCCATTCCCACGTGTCACAAGGAAACAAACATTTTATTTTATTTTTTGTCGAAGAACAAGAAGAAACAATAGGAACATTAAACATAAACAAATTGAGAAAAACAAAAACCAATTATAAGGTTGAGTGGAATATGGGAATGGTAAAAAAAAAAACAAAAGAGTTATTTCATGGAACCCCATAAACAAAAATCATGGAGTTTTTCTTGTAAGGGAAGAACACGCTCAGAGGAGAGTCATGATATCAAGCTAAGCACGTTTGCTTCCCCTAGGGAAAAGCAGGAGATTATGACTATTATTTTATTTTTTTTAATTTTTTAATTCTTAATTCTTATTTCAATTTTTCCCCATTTTTGAGAGAAATGAAATGGAAAAACAAAGGATCATGCAAGAAGGCTGCTCAACTGACAGGCAGGTTACAGCTAGCAATTCTCTCTCTCTCTCATGCTAAACAAAAACCCTAAACCTTTCAGGCTACAGCTAATTCCTTCAACAATCATAAGCGCACGTCGAAGGCTTGATTATTGCTTCAACACCCCCCACTCCTCCCGCACTTGAGATGAACCAAAAAAAATTAAAAATAAATAATTTCTGGGTTCAAAAGGAAACTGTTTTTTCCTATGGAAAATGAGTGCACCAAAGCCAAAACCCATATTCATTGAATCAAATTTTCTTAAAAAACAAGAAAATGAGGAATAACCCATGTTGAAAAACAGGAATGGGAAGATTGGTTATAGGCCAGAAAGCAAATTCTGGATTTGAAAAATGGCTAATTTGAAATTGTATTTTCCAGGAAACATTCTTCCTAGGAAAAAAAAGTACAAATGAAAGAAGGGAAAAAATAGTAAAAAGAATAAGGAAGAAAGAGAGAAGACACTTATATTCCCATAAAGGAAAAAAGAAAGTAAGAAACAGTTTAAGTTGAATAAATGTTTTAAATTTACCAGTTCCTTGCCTAACTCCACAGCAGCTTCTTGGTAGCTAGCTTTTTTCCCAGAACTGCTACCACAAAAAACACAAATCCTCTTAAACCTGGACTTTGTTTCTTCCATTATTAATTTTCTCTCTTTTGAATTCCTTCTCCCTCTTTTTTCTGATTTTTGCTTTCTAATAATAATGATGATGATAATGGAAATGCCCTTGAGGAAGAAGGTTGAGAAATGAGAACAAGGTGAACCCTTTTGTTGTTGGTTTAAATACAGGGAAAAAAGGGGAAAATATGTTTCCGAAGCCACATTCAAGACTGCTTCTTATACTTGTTTAGTTTGAGATTTTCTATTATTTGGAAGGTAGATAAATATTGATATTTTATTTGTGGAGAGAAAGGGACCATTTATAATTAGTTAAATATACTTAAATACTTAAATTAATTAATGGAACAAAATAAAACCCCAAAGTGGGAACTTTATTAGAAAAATTGAAGAATTTATGATTTATGATATGCTTTGCATTATTATCTTAGTTTCACATTTGTTAGCCACTAGGTTTCATCCACGTGGCTTGTTAGTCAGCCTTTCAAACTTTGTCATTTTTTGGGCTTAGGCTGTATGACTAATTAATCAACCATACCAAACATGGATTTTGGCCAAAAAAAAAAAATACCAAACATGGATTGATTTATAAGTAAAATTTTCTTGGGGTAAATATAAACTAACTATTATTATTATATTGCTTCATATGATAAAAAAAAACCTTTTTTGTTCAATTTCATTGCAAATACTCTTATAAATTACTCCCTCCATCTCATATTATCTGTCTCTTTTTGAGTTAAACCAATTAAATATTTGACCTTTAATTACTAAAAATATATATACAATCAAATTTTAAAAAAAATATGTTTTGAAAAGTTTAAGATTTAACTTAATCAAAACATAATTTTTTAAAATTTCTTTTTATATAATTTTTTTATAATTAAAAGTCAAAAATAGGAAATTTTGACCCAAAAGTGACAAATTATATGAGGCGGAAGGAGTAATTATAAATTCATATGATCAGGAAAAAATTAAATTTTGTTAAATTTATGTTTACATTAAATTGGTAATTATATAATTAAGTTAATTATACGGCAAAAGCTAATCGATGCATCCATGCGCACAAAACCCAAAGAACAAGTTTTCGGAGGTGTGGTAAGTGTATTGATGATGTATTTTTATTTTTTTTATGACTATAATGTCTCTAAAAAAATTTATATATTTCTTTTATAAAAGTTTTATTTTTTGAAAATAATAAAATATCTTATATAATTTGACAAAATTTAAAAACTAATACTAATACTTTTTACCAAGTTTAGCTCGAATTAAAATTTTATCTTAAATTTCAAGGATAAATCTTAAATTTTGAGACCCAATTATCTTAGGTTTTTGAAAAAAAATTATAGTTTATCCCCAACTAAACTTATTATATTAGTAATTAGTAAAATATTTCTTCTAATTAATTACAAAGCATGCAGCTCACGTGTAAACCCCAAAACTTTTGGGTGCGCCTGCGCCAGTAGAGGGACTTTCAAATATGAATTCCTTAATCTTTAATTATGATTAAATTAAGTTAAAAATCCCACATTATTGGACAACTAATTAAGTTTAATTATGTATCTTGTTAAATACTAAAGTGATTTGGTGATCATCTCTAATTAGCCAATTAGGTGCCACAAGAGGTGCTATCCATGCCATCCACTGTTTCATTGGTTGTTAAGTACACACTAACTAAAATATATAATTATTCTCACAATAACATGGAGCAAAAATGCTAAATGAAAATTTGAGAGAGCAGCTGTCTATAATTAATCACAAAAATATTGTGGAACCAAATGAAAAAAAAAAAAAACAGAACAACTGTAATTCAAAGAAAAAATCTAGGATATCTTTTCATTAAATTTTTTTAATTTTAAAAATGAAAATGAAAAATTTAAATAAAAGATTCATTCGAGGATGCAAAATGTTTTGGTGGATAATAAAGATAATAGAGTATAGAACATTCGTGAGCTAAGCCTGGATTTTAGCCTTGGTGTTTTCCACTTTGAATGGATTTTATGTTAATAAAAAAGAACTTGCACGCGACCCTCACACACATATGCCAACGATGATGATTACATTAAAATTTGTTTTTGACAAGAGGGGATGTTAATAATGTTACTAGAAAGAAGGCAAGAGTAGTATTAATTAATAATCCATTTTTCTTCTTTGAAGAAAGGTTTAACGATTAATCAAAGCTTATTATTGCTATAGATTGTGTATCTGTAACAGTTTTATTATTGTTTGACTGTTTCATTATCATTTTGGATTCAAATAGAACTTAAGTGTAAACTTCATTTCGATCGTTGTTCTAATAATCTCATCTGTACAGTACCTAATCTAATTTGTACAGTGTAATCTCATCTATACAATTGCTGAACAGTGTCAATTATAGCATTACTCTACTAAACAACGCAGCCATAATCAAAACCACATCGAAATGAAAATTTCGTTGAAAATGAGGAATGGGCAAGTTAGGATGATAATGTTCTTACTTACAATTACAAACAACAGGTGAGAAGTGAAGTGGAGTGGTCAAGGAAAAAAGAGGATGGGGCTTTGGGAAATGGAAATACTATCCTTGGGGAGTGATCCTGACAAATTTGTAATCATTACACTTTTGCTTGATTTATGCTTTTTGATTGATTGACATGATCCTATAATAATAATACCCCTAAACCCTAAGATGAACCAGAAAGAAGATCAAGAGGTAAGAAAGCAGCAGAAGGAGCCCAGCAAGCAAGAATTCATTCATCTGCATGCTCCCTACCATATCTAATCTTCTCAAAAAGTAATTCCATACCAACTCCATTTGCTTCATGATGATCACCTCAAATTTCAATTAGGAAAAAAAAACTCAATTTCTTAATAATACTAATTATGATCTTACAACTTAATTAAGTAAATCTTGTGATGTTAACAAACGAAACTTCAGACCATTAATTAATAAACACATCTTAGTCATCCATGTCATGTCTCATGCATTTTACATTACTATATTTAACTTTGAAAAGGAAAATTGTCTAAAAAAGTAAAGGTTGTGTCATGATCAATGAACACACTTATTTCAAGATTCAAAGGGAAGCATTCATTGCATATTCTTGATCAAATTCAAGCACCCAAACCTGCCAAGTTCACACCAGAGAGACGAAAGCTATAGCTAACCCAACATGCATGGAACTTGATCCAAAATCTTTGTCCATATAATCCATAATAATCCGCACGTGCAAAAGTAAGTTAACAATCAAACAAAAGAAACAAACAAAATTTACAACAGTCGGCAAACGAAGAGAAGTAACCCATTTTATTTATTAGTTACTTCTCTTGTAGAAATGAAATGGGTTGCTATCAAAAATCAAAAATATAAATTGCCGACAACAGTAGTCAGCGTCAAACGAAGCGACGTGGAGGTAATAAGAACCGTTGGATTGATCCACCGGCAATGGAAAACATGTTCCGACCGTGCAATTAAGGTTTTAACGGCGTCGTCAAAAAGCAAAGGAGAAAAAATGGCCCCCACGCACAAACATTCAATGAAAGGGACAAGACAGTGGGTTTTTGTAAGTTTGTAGTAGGTTAAAGGGTCCACAAGAGAAGCACACGTGGGATAGACAAGCCGCCGGCAAATAAACCGACGCAGATTGCTGATAGATAAGGCATAAGTGAGGAAAAAATGGGCACGAGCGCATGCACACGAAGCAGAGCAAAACAGAGCATGGGCAGGGCCACAGCCACACAGCCACAGGGGAGAGTTTTTGAACTTTTGATTTGGTGTTTCTTCTTTTACTTGTTGTTCTTTGTATATTTCTCTCTATTGCTGTTGGGAGAGGAGAGGTTGCTGTCAAACTATTAATGGCTATTGCATGTGTCAAATTCTATTGATATGTTTGGTTGATTTTGATTGATGTTGTGTGTGTGGTTTTTTTCTCTTTTTTATATTTTCTTCCTTCTCGAGATTTTCAAAAAGCTTGAGTTCTCCATCCCAAGGGATTTTGATTGACGGTTATTTTGCAGTTGCTTCAGTTAGGAGTATTATTTAACGCTCTCTTCTAGCTTTCTGCTCTCCGTAACAATTTGGAGTTTTTTTTTCTTTAGTAAGAAAAAAAAATCTGTGAAGAAAATTAACAATAGCACAATAGAAAATAGCATAATGTGCAATGTTAAAGAATTGAGCTATTGCTCAAGTTCTTTTTTTTTTTGGTTTATCAGAGGTGTTGTAATTACTTTGGATCGGAGACTAATTCCTTTCGAATCTAATGTGTGTAAGGTTAAAGTCTTTTCAACAAATAAGCTTTCGGGAAATCAAACTTGTGTTCTCATCGTTGTCAGGGTGGAGACAACCAATTACTTGTTGGTAGTTAGTTATTGCTTAAATTCAAGACAATATGGCAATTGAGGTTAATTGGTTAAGTTGTAGAGGCTTTGGAGCTCTACTTGTAAGGTTTGAGATTCGAGTCGTGTCAATGGTACTCGTTGATTGGTGATCTGTAAGTACCATTATAAACTCTCTCTTAGATTTATCGCATGTTTTGATCCTAGACTGAGACAACCTCCCATCACCAAAACTTAAAAAAAAAAAATCAAGACAATCTATTGTCCACAAATGAATAACTCTCCATCATGGAGGAGCTTGCCGAATTGGTAAATTTTTAATTCTTTTTTTCCTTGAAGTTATATTTTAGTAAAATATATATTTATTGATGAGGAATTTTTATTATTATACACAATTATTTGAAGCAAAAGCTTAGATATATAGCTTAAAATTATACTAAAAATTGTTTGAGGTCAAAAAGTTCTTTTTTTAAAAAAAATCTAAGAGCATGATATGTTATTTTCATCTCCAAAATTAGGATAAATTGTCAACCTCTTTAAAAATCACAGATCCATTAGAATTTCATTTATAAATTTTCAAATTTTCAGATCGTCTACCAAATATGGTATGTAAAAGCTTGTGATCAAGTGGCTCTCATCCACTAGTCCAAGATTTCACCACTTTTGCCTTTAGAGGAAGTGATTATTTCTCTTGTTCCTAATCCTTTCTTGGGAAAAAAGAAAAGTATTTGAGACTTTAGCCATCTTCGCACGTCTTGGTACTATGCGTTCATGACACCAAAGGCAACAAAACATAAGCTAGCCGAGGAATAGAAACAAATAGTACTATAATTTATGGGGGCCTAACTGCCTAAGCTCTTGTTGTGACAGTTGAGCAAACTTAATTAAACGTGAATCACATTGCCCAATTCATTATAGAACCTTACTCTGTTTCATTTATTAATTATATTTTAGTTCATACGTAATACTCTATTTTCAGATGGCATTCATATATTTGTATAAATATTTGCATGTGATTTGGGTTTTGGATCTCCAATAATAAAGAAGGCCAATTGGTATAGTGATGGACTTCTACCCTTTTTTTTTATAGATTACGTAATTACTAGGAATTCGGATCGGAATTATGGAATTATAATTATGGTTATAATTATGGTTAATTATAACTTGGAATTCATCTAGCACGACTAATTTCTAGATTCATAAGTATTTCCTCCTTGTTTTTTGATTATTAGTGGGAACAAAAGAATACTGTTTCATTGGCTTTTCTTGTAAAACAAACTACTTTAACTATAACAACGACATATATTATATGGGTCTTCCAAGATTTATTAGACATGGCAAAGTGGGATTGTCGTTGACCAAATTTTGCCTCTTTTGGCAGTTAATCGGTTTGGAAATCTTTTGAGTGTCAGTTTTTGGTCCCGATCATTTAATTTTGCACATTGCATATAGCCCTGATATTGAATCTATCTTAAATTGTGCATGAACATAAATAAAATCTAAGCAAAATTTAATTTGTTATTATTAGGAATTAAAAATAGCAAACATGTGGTGAGCGGAAATTTTGCATAAAAATGTTCAATCAAAAAGATCTCTAAGGGGATAAGAAATCTTAAATTGCATCTGGGTCTGGGATCTACCAAAAGGCAAATATCATCCATCTTTTCCAGGTGCTCTATATTTACTAATTTTTTTTTTTATTTTCGGTTTGGGTTTTTGATAAATGATAAGAATGAAAATTAGGAAAAGGAAGTCTATGTAATCATTTAAAAGAATCTTTGAATAAAAAGGAAGTACAAAAGTAATCCAATAGAAAATTTTACAAATTGAAGATTAAATATTAATCAAAGTAATAATATATTGAGAAAAAAAGTCGGTAACAACAACACATGAAGAAGCAAAAGGGCTTACTTATGAAACAGCCAAAAAAATCTTAAAAAGTCATGAAATCATGTGATGTCATTGCATGTGTTATCTAAAATTCTTCTTAATTGAGGATAGGATCTCCAAAAATCTATGAGAAGAAACTGTCAAAACCCTTATTATAAGTTCTCATTAAATTTTATAATTAGATTCCTTGATCCAATTATCTACTAAAGTATTCCAATGGCAATGCTGGCAACTGAATTTTCCAGGATTTGATTTGGATTCCTAATTTGATTTTGGAAATCTTTGTGACTTATAGTTGTCAAACAGATAGATTAATGTTGTATTTAAATTCAGGAAATTGATCACTTGACTCTGCCAATTCTCAAAGGAAGTAGTAAGACCCAAAAAGTTGACAATTAATGCCCATTTGCAGTTAAAAATTTTGCAAAATGATCCATTAAATTGTTTGATGCACAACATGGTTTCCTTTTTATATGATTTTCTTTTCCAATGCCATAAACTTTTGGTTTAGAATAGCTATATGTTTCGAGGAAATTGATAAAACTCATCCAAGTTGCGACTTGTGTGACTAAATATTTATTGGTGAACTTTCGAAGAAGTAGGCAAGTTGGCTGACCTTTTTAATTTTATGAGTTTCACTACACAGTCCGAAAAAATTGATCATAAATTTGGTTCCTCATGACGTGTTCTTATATGGTTGGTTCAGCAGACTGATCCTACCACTATTTGAGTGGAGTTTTGCTACATAACATAGAATGGCTAGCCATGACATGTCATGGGGACAAAATTCAGGTCAATTTTTCGGGCTGTGTGGAATTTCCCTATCTTTATGTAACCATAACCAATTCTTTCAATCTCATCGAATTAAGGCTTCCAGTAATTGGCAAGTTATTAAACCTTCACAAGGCTTAATCTAAAGCAACCTGACCTGATAAATCCAAATCTAGACCTGGCCTATTTGCTTTGATTACAAAAAGTAAATGATCCGAACATATCCGAGTGACTCGAAATCCGATTGATCTAAGAAGCTAACCTAAAATAATCCAAAACTTTAAAAATTTCAAACACAACTTACAAAAGCTGGGGAAAAAAGAAACTTGAGACTCAAACCCGAACCCGAAACCAACCTAATGAGAAAATTTGTGACCTAAATATGATCAAAACCCAAAAAATCAGAACCTGAAATTAACCCAGCCCATACCTATAGCTTAAACCCAGAAACTAAGAAAATATTCCTGAACTCAACCATAAGGCTTAAACCCATTTCAAGTTAGCTTCAGTCAAAGTGTCGAACACCAAGGAAGGAGCATCATTTTATTGGGCAAGAAGGGAAAAGGCCCAATAATTAGAGAAGCAAGTTGAGGGTGGGATTGGAAAGGCCTGGTCGAAGACTTTATTAATCCAGGCAAAAGACTTTTGCTTGAAGAAAGATTAACCTATTTCAGCCAGACTAATATAGTTCTACTTTAAGATGTCTGAGGCCCAGAAATATCAGCCCAACTCATGCAGGACTCTGTTCTACTTTAAAAAGAGGAAGCTCTGAAGGACAAATAAAAGGACTTTAAATATGTAAGGCAAATAGAGGCTCGCCCAACTCAGATTGGGCCTATAAACTTGTTAATTTGGACCTTAAAACAGGAAGCTTTTGGTATTTCAAATGAAAAAAAATCTAAATTCCCATTTAAATGTCCACTCTTCTAATTAAGTAACTCTCTATTCTAGTTCACTTGTATGATGTACCAGTCCAAAAAGAAAAGAAAAGTCTCCTTTTATTAAGAAAACAATAGAAGCTCACCGGCACAATATAGGTAAAATGCTCCCTCTGCCGCAGTAAAAGTAAGGAAAACAACAATGCCAAATCAAAGAAACCAAAGGAAATGTTGAATTATTATAAATAAAAATAGCAAGTGGATAATGTTTAGGCAAATTGTGTGTGATTAAAGACAATATTAATTGTAACTTTAACATGTACTATTGTTTGAGTTATGTAGGCGCAATATGACACAAAAAAAATTAAAAGGGTTGCCTGCCTTTGCCCATAGTTATATATATTTCACGAGGGATGAGAGTGACAGAAGCCGCTCCCTCCAATATTAATTCACGTGCTTTGCTTTTCTCATCATATGTTCATGGACAATGCCTTTCCCATCTCATCTCAACTCAACTCAAGCCCCCTACCTTTTCCCTGTTGATTGCTCCTTTTCTACCCCACCCCCCACATGGATTTTAATACACTATCAATCTATCATATAAAGTATTAAACTAATTGTTATTACTAGAGTTTTTTTATGGATTTATTGCATCATCCTTGCATAAGAATGTTTGAAATATCAAATATAAGATTTCAACATTGAGTATGTATTGGGGTGAGCACGAAACTTTTTTTTTTGGTCAATAAAGATGCAATGCATTAAAAACTAAGCACTAGTACGAAATATAAATTGTCCATCTGCATCATGCAGAAGTAAATTAGATACAAAAGAAGGAGGATGATCAAAAGTAATAAAGGCCTCCTTAAAATCATTACATATCAGAGTAGTGCCATATTTAGCAAGGGCATCGGCACAACCATTTCCTTCTCTGAAAGTATGCTTGATCTGAACTTCATCAAACAACTTGAGTAACAACCTGCAATTATTAATCAAAGAAGAACATCTAAGATTTGAGCAGTTAGAGGCAGTAACCGAAGCTATGACAGCAGAAGCATCTAGCTCCACAATAAGCTTTTTAATTCCAAATGACAGTGCAAGCTCAAGGCCATCTTTTAATGCCCAACATTCAACCATAAAATTTGTAGTTTTGCCTAAGTGTCTTGCAGTGCCTCCAAGCCAGACTCCAAGGTGATTTCTAAGAAGTGCACTTGCACCAGATTTCCCAGGATTGCCTATAGAAGACCCGTCACAATTAAGTTTAACCCAAACATAATCAGGAGACTTCTATTTGATAGGTATAAAAGAGGGAAAACCAACGGTTTTCCTTGTCACAACAAGGGCATAAAATTTAGTGGCCTTAGTGACCGCTTTATTAAGAATGGCATCAACAAAGTTAGGTGGGTTAGCACAGGATAAAACTAGATTATTACACCATAACCAGATTTCCCAAAGAATGTGAATGTTGATGAGACCATTGGGAGTCGAATGGGAAGAGCAAGATTCATCCAAGACAATGGTCTTCAACCAAACTTTGAAAGGCAGAGCGGTTGAGATGGAGAGTTTACTCCATAAATCTTGGACAAGGGAACAATCTTTCAAAAGATGCTGAATATTTTCAGGTTGAAGGTTACAACGAGGACAGCAAGCAGGAACAGATAAACCCCTGTGGAGAAGGAAAGACCTAGTTGGCAGGATCTCCAAAGAGCACTGCCAAATGAAAAAAATTAAGTTTTGGGTGGCAATTCAGCTTCCAGATCCAAGAATGGCTGTCCTCAATGGATCTAAAACCTCTGATCAAGGAGTAGGCAGAATTAAGGCTGAATTTACCACTGTCCGAGGCAACCCAAATAAAATTATCCTTTTCCACACTGTCAAGCTGGATTGGTGTAGCAAGGATGTCATCGAAGCAAAACTTTGGAAGAGGAAAGGAAATCAAAGAAGGGGAAGAAAAAAACTGATTCACAGTGATATACTCTTCACCAAGAGCTCCAAACTTTTGATATTAGAAAATAAATTCGATTTTAACACCCTTGTTTGGATTTGAACTTTGATCATTGGAATTATAGAACTGATTAATATATATTGACACATTATGCAACTATTGGCGTCATATACAATTTTAACTTGAATATACAATTTATAATAGAAATACTCTGAACTAACTCGACCTGATTAAATAAGTTAGGATACCTTATAATTGGGTTCTAGTAAAGCCCGAGGATAATTGCTCAAATAAGAGCCTAACGTTTGCCAGAATGCTCAAATATCGGCCTGATCTTTTAATTTAGTAGGACCTAATGTTATTGAAAATGCTTAAATAAGGGTCTGATCTTTTTAATTTGGCCAAATAAGAGTCTAAAGTTATCGAAAATGCTCAAATAAGGGTCTAGCGTTAGTTTGGATGACACGTGAGAATTTTCGACGCCAGACCCTTATTTGAGCATTTTCGATAATATTAGGCCCTTATTTGGCTAAATTAAAAGATCAGATCCTCATCTGAGCATTTTCAATAACGTTAGGCCCTTATTTGACTAAATTAAAAGATTAGACCATTATTTGAGCACTTTGGCAAACCTTTAACTCTTATTTAATTAAGCAGTTAGCCAAAGTCCGAATAGCAATTTTAATACCATAACCTCAAAATTAACGGCACCCTACCCCTTATCATCATGCACTACAAGTTATGTTTCTATAAGGAACAATAATCAAGGTTTGGGGTATGAAAGAAGAACGTGTTCCACCAAAGATAACTGATAAGAAGAAAACAGTGAAAAAACGTGATGTTCTTTCTTATAATAACTGATGGAGTACTGCAGCGCCTAAGTTTTATGTACTATGGGTGGCGTGAATTGCCGATGTAATGTTAAGAGCTTGAATTATTCCTCTGTGTTTGTGTTTCGATTTGATTGGATGTATGTATTTGTATGGAAACAAAAAAGTCTGCTCTTACCAACGGTCCCATGAAAGCTGCGCCTGCGTCAACATTTCCAACGGCTACTTAAAGCATTTTTTGGCTCTTTTTAACTTAACCCACACTTCATAAACCATTTTTCCACATTTCAATCAACAGTAACTTACTAATTTACCCCAAATTTTGTGCCCCCATTTTTCTCTTTCTTTTTTTGTAAGTGGGCAAAAATACAAAGCCATACCTTTCTGTTCTTTTGGCTATATGATATATAGGGTAAAAACAATTCAATTCAAAGTATATATTTAAATACAATATTGGGTTCATCAAAATTCATGATTATATTATATGAAATCCGAAGGTATCTTAAACCAATTCTACTTTAATATATATACATTATACTACAACTCTACAAGTAGTTACTTGTTTTTCCCCTAGTTTTGTTTTGGTGGTATCAAGCATTATGTTTCCAAGTCCAACATGAAAATTTTGTCAATTTGTCGCCTTCATTAATTTAAAACACTATTGACATTTTATTATGGTCTTTAATAAATTCAACTTTTTGTGTGGAAATGAATGATGACAATGAAATCACAAACTCAAAGGACGATAATTCTATTCATTGAATTGTACACAATTGAACTAGTTGGAACTTTTATAGTGTAATATACTCCCTCCCATATTATCTGTTCCTTTTAGGTTAAAGTTTCATAATTTTGACATTTAATTATAACAAAATTATATAAAAATAGATTTTAAAAAATTATGTTTTGATTAAGTTAAATCTTAAACTTTTCAAAACATATTTTTTTAAAATTTGATTATATATATATTTTTTGTAATTAAAGGTCAAATGTTTGATTGGTTTGACCCAAAAAGGACAGATAATATGGGACGGAGGGAGTATATAGTATGAATTATTGAGGAGAATGGTGAACTTCCTCTCTTATGTCTTTTGTAAATTATATATAAATACGATCAATTTTATATATACGTGAAGACATTAGGATAATGCAAATATGCTTTGTTAGTGAATTTGGAATAAAGGGAAGAGATGGAGAGGAAAGTGAAGGGAAAGAGAAATAGAAAGGGGAGTGCATGATTGATCAAGGAAAAGTGATAGATTATATTTTCACTAATTGAAAAACATTTTAAAAGGGTGAGAAAGATTGAGAGTTCCATATGTACTGTATTTCATAGTAAGAAACCCTCTAAATAAAATACATTTACTTATCATCATCTTTTTAGTAGTATCGAAATTGAAAAACATAATAATATTGATACACCAATCATGTAATTTGATGGTAAAGTGTTAAAGTTCTAATGATTTAGATTCGAAGTCTAATAATCTCAAGTACTAAAAAGGAAAACTTATGGAGAGTTTGATCATTGTAATCGGAAAATTCTAAATTATTTTCTTCTTTTCCAATCTTAATCAAATAGAATTTATAACTTTAGCTTTGCCGTGATCTTTGGTTACTAATCTAAACAAGAGAAATTATGGCTCCTTCACATTCTCTTCTTTTCTCCGGTCTTCCTCTTAATTTCCCATCATGTCATTAGCTTTATTAATCAAAGGATACAATACATTGTGATGATGAATGTAACATCATTAATTGCATACAAATTATCATCCTTTTTTTCCAAAAGGAAATGCAAAAGAAAGAAATGATCAAGAACCTAATTTCTTTTGTCGTAGTGAAGGTGGCAAATGTGATAATTCTTTTCTCTTACAATGGCAAAAAGGTGTCACCCAAATCGAACATGATTCCACTGTCCAGTTGTCTACCGTTGCACTTTTCTTGTCTTCTTTTCTCTTATAAACAAACAACAAAATAAACATCACCCCACCGCCATTCCACTCATTCATTTTCCCCCTTCTAAAAGATTAATAAAAGAAGGAAAAACAGAGCAAAAACAGAGGAAAAACAGAGTCGAACATTTCCATGGCTTCTCTTCTTTCCTTCTCCTTATTCTCTTTCTTTTTTATTTCTGCTACATTAACAGCCGCCGCCACTTCCACCACCATTAAAGTCACCCTCTCTCCGTTGCCCCACCACCCTTCCGCCGATCGTTACCAAATTCTCAATAACTTAGTCACTTCCTCTGTTTCAAGAGCCCACCATCTAAAACACCCACAACCCAAAACCAAAGCCAAAGCCGAAACCAACACCACCGTCTCTTCCTCCCTTATCAAGACTCCAATTTATCCTCACAGTTATGGCGGATACACTATCAATCTGGGATTCGGAACTCCGCCGCAATCTCTCTCTTTCATCATGGACACCGGCAGCAGCCTCACTTGGTTCCCCTGCACTTCCCGTTACCTCTGTTCCGAATGCGCTTTCCCAAATGTCGACCCGCAGAAAATCCCGAAATTCATGCCGAAACTTTCATCTTCAACTAAGATCGTCGGTTGCCAAAACCCAAAGTGTAGTTTGCTTTTCGGCGCCAACGTAGAGTCTCGTTGCGACGACTGTGCTCCGGGAACCAAAAACTGTACTCAACGTTGCCCTCCGTATATAATTCAATACGGTTTAGGCTCCACCGTCGGACTTTTATTAGTCGAAAACCTCGTTTTCCCTCGTAAAATTTTCGACGATTTCCTCGTCGGATGCTCCCTTCTTTCCAACCGGCAACCAGCTGGAATCGCCGGGTTCGGCCGGAGCGCCGAGTCTTTGCCGTCCCAATTAGGACTCAAGAAATTCTCTTACTGCCTCGTCTCCCGCCGGTTCGACGACACAGGAATCAGCAGCCCCATGGTTTTGGAAACCGGGTCGGATTCGGGTGATGCCAAGACTCCGGGTCTTAGTTACACACCATTTTTCAAGAACGAAGTTGCCACGCGCCCTGTTTTCAAAGAATTTTACTATGTAATTCTACGTAAAATCCTTGTTGGCGATGCCAACGTTAAAGTCCCGTACAGTTTCTTGGTCCCGGGTTCAGACGGCAATGGAGGGACCATTGTCGACTCTGGGTCAACGTTCACTTTCATGGAAAGACCGGTTTACGAGCCGGTCGCAAAAGAGTTCGAGAAACAAATGGGGAATTACAGTCGAGCCAAGGACGTCGAAAGCAAATCTGGGTTAGGTCCCTGTTTCAATATTTCAGGGCATAAGTCGGTTAATGTCCCGGAATTGATTTTCAAGTTCAAAGGAGGGGCAAAAATGGCATTGCCGTTGGCTAATTATTTCTCGTTCGTCGGTGAAGATGATGTTGTTTGTTTGATGATTGTTACTGATAATGTGGTCGGACAAGGCGTCCACGGCGGACCGGCGATTATTTTAGGGAACTTTCAGCAGCAGAATTATTACATTGAATATGATTTGGCAAATAATAGGTTTGGATTTGCTAAACAAAATTGTGTAGCATGAGAATGAGCTGCATTTTGCTCTTGTCTTTCAATTTTTTTTTTAATTTAATGCAATGGTGACAAAAGAGTTATACACTTTTTTGCTGTCATTATTTATGAAAAGTTTGATACTAGATAATATATAATATAAATTCAGATTTAAGAAATGGGTTCTCATAATTGATAATGATTTTTAATCAGAAATAACAATATGTAACATGCCGGAACAGTTGAAGGCTACTTGTTTTCTTGCAATAAAGTAAGGCAAATTCCAGGGAGCTGGTAATTTCTTCTTAAGTAAGGATTCTTTGCTTTTTTCCACCTTTTTAAAACCTCATCATCTTCCTTTTGGGCATCTTTTTTTTGCCTTTCTTGAGTCATCATAAGGCACAAATTACCTTTTTATTAGCTTGTTAATTACTTTACCTTGAAATATGGTCATTTTCCCAGCTGATATATATAGTTCCATTTTTCAGAAACAAGTTAGGGTTTATATATACGTTGATTAGTCTTTGTATCAATAATTTGAAAGCAGAAAAATTTGTGTCCTGGGAGCCCTGCAACAGTAAATTTGCAAAGTACTTTCATTCTCTGACATGTAATTTAACCAAACCATTCATTGAATCTTTTTGTGCACAACTGTTTCAGAACCTTTTATGGTTTCAAGTACAGCATATGGGTGATGAGAGCCGTGAAAGTTTTAATTTTGGAAAGGAGTTCAGTAAGAATCTTTTATGGGAACAGTTGAAAGGCATTTGTCAACTTCACATGGATAATTTACAGACAAATTTGTAGGCAAGAGCTTGCAGGGAAATAAAGAACAATCTTGTGACTGATGAGTGATGAGCATGCACTTGATTAAACTTCCTTGCCTAGGACAAGAAAAATCTTCTGAAATTCTTGCAGAAAGCTTATCTACATTTTTATGCTTCCAATGAAGAATTGGTGGATTGACAAGAAAAACAAGTTTAAATTGTGGGGTTAGAAAATAGAATAAGATAAATTATCCCCAAAAAAATGATGAATACCAAGACAAAACCAGCACAAAAAAACAGGACAAGTTACAATTTTGGAAATGGACTCTAGGGACAATATATAGGACCACTCCTCCTAATTTGTTAGTTTTTTCAAATGGGGTTACAGCCATCCAATTCTCATCTTGTCATCCCTATCCAGCTTTCATTTTTAGAATAATACAAATACTACCCATTTCAGTAATCTTTCTGCCAAATAATTTTCCTAGCTAATTTTAAATGCCTATATATAGTTTTCACCCTTGAAGTCTAAATTTTTCTCTCTAATTACAAACAACATGCATATCTTATATCTTACTAGCTAATTCCTTGTCAATGCATTGTAAAAGGGAGCTTTCTTTCATGTCATTTAAGATAAACATGATCATTAAGTAGTACCAATAGAAGAATTAATTGTTGTGGGGGAAAAGGGCACCATTTATGTACTCAAAACAATGTTGAAAAGGACTTGGAGTAAGAAAGAAATTGACTACTATTTACAAGGGGGAAGAGAAGAAAGTAATAATGAAAGGGTAAAGTAATCATAAGGAAAAAAAGAAAAGGATGAGAGTAGATCTTCAAAAACAAACACAAAATCATGGAAAAGCAGTTCAAGATTGGCAATGATGATTGAATAAGAACAAATATAAGCAACTTTTTAAGCTAACATGATCAGAAATTTAAGCTGCTTGTGGGGCTTTTGGGTTCTTTTTCTGGAAGGAATCTATACTTGAAATTGTTTGTTGGGCCTAAGAGAATAGTGCCTTCACTTTTCTGTTTTAAAACCAAGCCTGTTTAAAAAATTTTATTAATTCGAGATTAGTTTCTTCTAGATCGTGAATACATAACGAATTACGTACTATTCTGTTTATATATTAATTATCTACAACTGTTAATTGGGAGAATGGCTTTTCCTCATTCTCTTATTCAATTGGTTAATCACAACAAAAATCTATCATTAGATGTTGAAAAATATTTTTGAAGTGGTTTGGTTGGGCATTGGTATATAATATATATAATCTAATTTGTCAGTCACCAAACTTCACTTTCAAATAGTTTATTGCTATAGAGCTTACCAAATATACTAACGGATATATATACCCCTTATCATGGATCTTATATAAGTCAGTAAGTCACCTAAACATTACAAGAAAATAATCCTTCTACTTAAATTTGGGGTTTTTTTTTTTTTTTTTTAAATTTAAAAGAAAATGCAATTTCATTTGTTCACAAAAGATTGAACTTTATCATCATTGATCCGAATCTGACATCATGATTGTTGTAGTTTCGAACCTTTTCCATAAATCCCTAGCACGCGGTGACACCTACTCATTTTCGCTTTTATATAATTTTTTCAACAGAGTTTTCACCAACGATAAAAAGGTGAGTGATTAAAAAATTTCCCTGATTAATCCAAAAATCACAAAGAAAACCTATCTCAATGTGATGGTTAAATCCCAATCTATTATAAACTCAAAAGACACCAAACAAACTGAATAAACTGACTCAACAAACTGAACTGACTCAACATCCAAGATCTAAAAATCTGGAGACTCATAATCCAAACAGATCAAAAGATTTGTGGGATTTTATTTTAAAAATAAAGAAATAACAAGATACGAAATAAAAAAATCACCCCCTGACCCCTCCCCCTTAGCTAAGGAGGAGGAGGAGCAAATAGAGAACTAAGGAAGAAAAACTAGAGAAAACTTTCGAGGATTGAGGAAAGAAGTGATGATCCTATAAACTCAAGTCCGTGCGAGTTACCACGCAGTCGAGACTAAATCAGACATATAATCATATATTTATTCTAAAATCCTACCATAATCCATAATTAGAAGTCCATATCTACCCATAAAATAAATAAAAAATTTATTTGGGGCTAAATTTCATATTAAAATCGTATCTTAATTATTAACGTTCTTAATTAAACAAAAGAAAAATCAATTTGATACAAAACTTTATTTTGAAATTCTACCTGAAAAAATAATTTTTTTTTTTTAAAATTGCACATTTCAATTAAACTAAAATTCATTTAAAATACTATATGGGTAAACAAGAATTCACTCGAATATATGATTTATATGTGTGATTTAGTCTCGATTGCGTGGTAATTCCTACAGACTCGAGTCTATTGGATCATCACTGGGAGGGAGGAGAGGTGGCTAGAAATTTGATCTTATTTATTTCCAGATTGAACTTGAGATTTTCATGATAATTAATGGCACTATATATGTTTTTTTTTTGGTGAAATAATTCGGTTTTTATCGCAAATAAGGAAATTACACCTAAAGACTTTCATCTTTTAATCAATCTAATAGACTAATACTCTTTCGTGAAATTTTGAACATTAAGTAAAAAATTGACTTATATATAGTCGGCTGCAACTGAAAAATTTACTAATTTCCTCAACTATGAGTGGAGACTTTAGTGCCAAACTTACTAGTCTAGTAGATAGACTTTTAAGTTTTAAATTTATAAAACCATAGAGTACTATACTAGTACTTTATAAATGCCTAATTTTTAACCCAGAAAAAGGGCTTAATGATTCTCGGAAAAAAAAAAAAAACTAGTGTGTGACTAATTATGGCCATTTAATAAACCATAAAAATTTTGACAGTAAAGAGATAAGGGGAATAATTACCTTTGGCTAGGTAGATTAGATTCAATTAAGCCACAGAAAAATCTCAAAACAGAATTTATTTTTTTTTTCATGAGATAATGAAATCTTTTGGACATTTTCTTTCATTAATATCCTCGTCTACACGTAAAATAAATTTGGATTAATTACTTGGTCATCTGCATGGCTCGGATTTCGGAAGGTAATTTAGGTTTGTATTTGTACGTATTTTTTTTCGGAAGTCAAGGTCAATTCGGCACATATATAGTCCATAGTCCATATCCATATTATCATTGAAATTATTTCATTTTATTTTAATATATCACTTTCTAAGTTTTGACCAATTGAGTCTCTGTTTTTTTCGTTATCTATTTGTACCTTATGTTATACATACATAAAGATAATGCTCCTATAAATTATGATTAAATTTCATGTATTTACTATTTGTCTTGAAATTTTCATAATAATGGACTATTATCTTTTAATCTTTAAAATAATTATTTGTCACAGACAAGTCAACCAAAGGGTAAAATTGATTCATTTGACTTATCAATCGGCTGCATTTGAGAAAACATATAGTAAAACTTGACTTGATAAACTTGGTCTAGTTGTTATTTGTAGGCTTTTATTTATAAAACCACAGATATAAATGGTTAAACTAGTAGGTAGATTGATAGCCATTTAATAAATAATTAAGCACAAAAGAGCCTTTTTTTTTTTGTTTTTTTTATACCATAAGCACAGAAGAGTTGAAAGTCAGATCATGTTAATAACCTTGATATTAAGAGTTGTAACTTGCTAGTGGTACACAAAATTTTCAAGATGACATTAAGAGTACTGGTTGATTTTTTTCGTTAAAAAAAAAGTAATTATTTGATACACCGATGGTGTAAATTTTGGACTCCACAAGTGGGTTGTGGAGTTGACACATGTCCATTTTTTTCAATTAATTAAGTTTTAAATATTTCAATCTAGTCTCTAAAGGACACATATCACCCTTCAGGACCCGTTTGTGTAGTCTGCTAAACTCCACCGCCGGTGTATTGTATAATTTGCCTAAAAAAAAATTAGAATAGTTGATTTAAATCTTTTCAGTAAGACAAAGTAAATTAATTGTAGCACTCCAATTTTTAGTAGTTGATCAAATTGTGACTTATAAATAGGAACAATAGGAGTCTTTTAACTTGTATAATTAATCAATTATAATCACTACTATAATCAATTAGAATTTTGGTCAAACTTAAATAACAAAGAAAAAGCTTAAAAAGTATTTTATGGCTCTTCTTTCTTGCATATATATATTTAACTTATGGCGGGTACATAATGACTCTCCCTATATAAAAGGTAGAATTCGAATTCCTTTCCAAAGAAAACAAAAGCTACACAATTTTCTTCTTACAATTTGGCTTTCAAAAATTTTCATTACGAGAAGATCGAAATTCGAATTTTCATTGCGTTGCTGAATTAGACAGACCAAAAGAAGGAGAAAGAGAAAACTCCATGGCTTCTATTCCTTTCTGCACCTCCTCTGATTTCCTCATCATCTCCATTATTATATTATTAATAACATCCGCCAGCACCGCCGCCACCATCAAAATGTCCCTCTCCCCTTTCCTTCGCCACACTTCATCAGATCATCGTTATCAAACCCTGAACAACTTAGCCAACTCTTCACTCTCAAGAGCCCACCGCCTCAAACACCATCCGGCCGACCCAAAAACCAAAGCCAAAACTAACATCAACTCTTCTAATCTTCCTGAGGCTCCACTGTATATTGACAACAATGGCGGCTACATTATCTCTCTCGGCTTCGGAACTCCGCCGCAAATGCTCATTTTCGTCATCGACATAGGCAGCAGCTTCACCTGGTTCCCATGTTGTACCGATTGCGATCAACCAATGAATATCCCAGTTTTTTCCCCAAAACTTTCATCCTCGACGAAGTTCTTACCTTGCAACGACCCTAAATGTAGTTGGCTTTTTGGTCCCGAAATTGGGTCCACTTGCCGAAACGAATGTAAATCTCCATACGGAAACTTCCCCTGTAGTCCCAATTGCCCTGATTACAATATTGAGTACTCTGAAGGTTATAATACTTCTGGATTTCTATTAGAAGAAAGCCTTGTTTTTCCGCAGAAAACTTTCCATAATTTCCTTGTTGGATGCTCCACTAGCACCGAGGGACTTCCTGGGCCCGGTGGTTTAGACATAGCTGGAATAGCCGGATTCAGTCGGAGTTCCCAGTCTTTTTCATCTCAATTAGGCGTTAAAAAATTCGCTTACTGCCTAATTTCTCGTCAACTCGACAACCCAGACGTCAGCAGCACCATGTGGTTCGAAACAGAGTCAGGTTCGAGTGACACGAAGACCCTTGATCTTAGCTACACCCCATTGAACAAGAACCAAGTTGCTTCATTCCCTGTCTTGAAAGAGTTGAACTACGTAAAACTACGTAGAATTCTTGTCGGAAATAAAGACGTTAAAGTTCCATATCGTTACTTGGTTCCGGGATCGGACGGTAACTATGGAGGAACGGTGGTGGACTTATTAACAGAGTACACTTTCATGGAAAAGCCGGTGTTTGAGCTGGTTTCACAGGAATTCGTGAAGCAAATGCGAAATTATAGTGATGCAAGGGCTTTTCGGATCATGTTTGACCCATGTTTTTATGTTGCAGAGAATGAGTCAATTCATGTTCCGGAACTGGTTTTCCAATTCAAAGGAGGGGCCAAAATGAAATTGCCGACAACTAATTATTTCTCGTTCGTTAGTGCTAGTGTTGCTTGCTTGATGATCGTTACTGATTCCAATGGAGAATCTTACAACCGTTTTGGGCCGGCGATTATACTAGGAAACTTTCAGCAACAGAATTATTACGTTGAATTTGATTTGACAAATGATAGGTTTGGATTTGCTGAACGAAGTTGTTTATAAAGTTTCATTAATGACTACGTTTTTTTTTTTTTTTTTTATCTATCTTTTCATGTACCTTATGTTACATTATATAAACATAATTAGAAATAATCCTCCTGATTAAATTTCATGTATTTATCATTTAAAGATCGAAACTTGCTATTTTCATGATAATGGACAATTATGTTTTGATAATTTTTCTCACAAACATAAAAGTAAAAATTGAGGTTTTTTAGAGAGTATAATATTGAAATCTCATTATAATCAAATATTTCTCAATAAGCCAAAAGCATTATATGAGAATTTATAAAGACAAACCACACTTTCTTAATAAAAGTAACAAATTAACATAATCCAACAAAATGCACAAATAAGATGATACAAAACCCACATGTAGCGAGACTTGAACTTAAAATCTAATGGCAATATGCACCTAGTCACCTACCATTTAAGCCAAAGACCCATTGAGGTTTTTTTTAGTTATACAAATGGTAAAGTTGAGTCTTTGATGACTAGTCATTCGGCCGCCATGAAAAAAATGCAATAAAAACATGATTCATTGATTTGATATGTAACCTCCTCAATTATGGTTTGAGTGCCAAACTTTTGGTCTAGTTGATATAGGCCTTCTAAAACCAAATATGTGGTATAAAAAAAAAAAAACCAAATATGTAAATGCTTAAACTAGTGGATCGATTAATATAGTCTATGACTCACCCTTACAAATGCTAGAATTCCAATATATAATTGATTTTAAGTTCTTAGAATTTGGCTTGCAAAATAGTCAATTTATGAAAAGATTTTGAAGACTATCCAAACCCGACATTGGTTGATGAATTAGAGAGACAAAACAAAAAGATCAATGGCTTCTACTCCTTTTACTTTCATCCTCTGTTTCCTCATCATAACCATATTACAGTCGCCAGCATTGCCACCATCAAAATGTCCCTCTCTCCTTTCCTAGGAAACTTTCAGCAGCAGGATTATTACGTTGAATTTGGAAATAACTAATCCGGGAAAGGAAAGATAAAGAGAAGAACTGCTTATTGTGCTAAAATGAATAATAAGGAGTGATACCAACGTGTGGAGTAGTAAGCGGCTTGTTCCAGCTTAATTAAGTAGGTTTCAAGTTTAAAACTTACACAGCTGTCGTGTTAATAGACTCATCCACCAAAATTATGTGCACGACGCGGCACTGATTCGGATTAATCAATGTAAACATCTGGATACTAGATGTGGTAAAAAAAATAAGAAAGAAAACTAAGGAGTGATTGTTTTGATTTGGCAAATGATAGGTTTGGATTTGGTAAACGAAGTTGTTTATAAGTTTCATTTAATGACTCCGTTTTTTTCTTTATCTATTCGTACCTTATGTTATACATACATAAAGATAATGCTCCTATAAATTATGATTAAATTTTCCTTAAAAAAAAATTATGATTAAATTTCATATATGTACTATTTATCTTGATATTTTCATAATAATGGTCTATTATGTTTTAATCTTTGCAACACAATAGTTATTAAAATCGGTCCGGACACTAATCCGCTCAAGCTTTCGGATCACGAGTTAGGTGGTTTAACCGTCGGATCGATCGGATCAATGCAGGTTATTAATTATTATATTAAAATATTTTTTATATATTTTCATTATTTTATTTTAATATTTATATAGCTTAAATGTTAAATTTAATATAAAAAATTATCATTTTTTCTGTTTTTTAATGAATTCTAATTATTATAATATTAATTTACAATAATACCATTTTAATTTATTAAAAAGTTGAATATAAATAGATATAAATGTAAAATTATAATTAAGGACATCAACATGACCGGTTCATGAAAAATTGGCCAGTCAACAGTTTTGTTCGGAAATTGTCTAAACAGTTTAATTATTAACCCGGATCGATTTTCTATCCGGGTCACCGAATCAAGTGGTCCAATCACCGAATCGTTCCGGGTTTAATAACTATGTTTTTTTTTCACAAACAAGTGAACCAAAGGGTAAAATTGAGTCATTTAACCAAAGGGTAAAATCGGCTGCATTTGAAAAAAATATAGTAAAACGTGACTTGATAAACTTGGTCTAGTGATATATATAGGCTTTTATTTATAAAACCATAGATATAAATGGTTAAACCGTTAAAGTACTAGTGGGTGGATTGATAGCCATTTACTAATTAAGCACAGAAGAGTTGAAAGTCAGATCATGTTAATAAATCTTGTTGACATTAAGAGTTGTAACTTGCTAGTGATACACCAACCTTTCAAGATGACTAAAGAGTAGTTGATTTTTTTTGTAAAAAAAAAAATAGAGTATATAGTTGATTTAAATCTTTTCATTAAGACAAAGAAAATCATTTTTTGTAGCACTCTCAATTTTTAATAGTTGACCAAATTGTGTGACTTATAAATAAATAGGAAAATAGTACGTAGGAGTATTTAACTTGTATAATTAATCAATTATTAATTATAATTACTACTAATAATCAGTTAGAATTATGGTCAAACTTAAATAACAAAGAAAAAACTTAAGAAATATTTTATGGCTCTTCTTTCTTGCAGGTATATTTAACTTATGGCGGGTAGCAGGGTACATGATGACTCCCCTATATAAGTTCGAATTCCTTAATTTCGGAAGAAAACAAAAGCTACACAATTTTCTTCTTACAATTTGGCTTGCAAAAATTTTTATTAAAAGAAGAATTCGAACAATGTCGGAGTTAAACTAAGCCCAATAATATTTTGGATATTTTGTTATTTAGTTGGGTTTAATATTTTAATCAAGAGGTATTTTATTTAGTGGGCCCATTAGGGTTTTAGTATTTTCTAGTATAAATAGAGAGTTAAATTTAAGGTTTTAGGTGAGACT
>AWUE01020380.1:0-25166 GCA_001974825.2 Corchorus olitorius | reverse complement strand
ATGCTTTGAGGCCTATATCTGATGCGGAAGCAGAGCTTGCTGTTGCCTCTTACTGCGACGAGGTTGGTAGTTGGGACTGGGATGCTCTAACCGAGGTTCTCACTCTTGAGATTGTTTATAAGATTTCTGCCATATGGATTAATATTAGTGATGAGAAAGACGATTCATGGTGTTGGAAACCTGAGGGTGATGGCATGTTTTCCACTCGCTCCGCCTATGAGATTCAATTATCGCTCCAACCTGCTCCTGCGTTGCCATGGCATAAGGTTTGGTCTTTACCTTGTCCTAGTAAAATTAAAGTGTTTTTATGGCGAGCATTACAGGGATCACTTCCTACGGCTTCATTCTTATACGGTCGGCATGTGGCTTCCCATTCGGGTTGTTTTCGGTGCTCATATGCGGAGGAGAGTTTGGTACACGCGTTACGAGATTGTCCGCTTTCAAAAGGGGTATGGCTTTCTTTAAATCCTAGCTTGGTAAATGGGGATTTCTTTACTTTGGCTGAACATGATTGGCTGCTACGGAATTGTGTTCGTAAGCAGCGGGTTGCCGGCCTTGACTGGTCTATTATTTTCTTATATGGAGTTTGGTTCATATGGTACTGGCGGAACTGTTCTTTACATGATGGTGAGTTTACTTGATGGCGGAACTCTTCTTTACAGAAGAGTTGAAAGTCAGATCATGTTAATAAATCTTGTTGACATTAAGAGTTGTAACTTGCTAGTGATACACCAACCTTTCAAGATGACTAAAGAGTAGTTGATTTTTTTGTAAAAAAAAAAATAGAGTATATAGTTGATTTAAATCTTTTCATTAAGACAAAGAAAATCATTTTTTGTAGCACTCTCAATTTTTAATACTTGACCAAATTGTGTGACTTATAAATAAATAGGAAAATAGTACGTAGGAGTATTTAACTTGTATAATTAATCAATTATTAATTATAATTACTACTAATAATCAGTTAGAATTATGGTCAAACTTAAATAACAAAGAAAAAACTTAAAAAATATTTTATGGCTCTTCTTTCTTGCAGGTATATATTTAACTTATGGCGGGTAGCAGGGTACATGATGACTCCCCTATATAAATGGTAGAATTCGAATTCCTTAATTTCGGAAGAAAACAAAAGCTACACAATTTTCTTTTTACAATTTGGCTTGCAAAAATTTTTATTAAAAGAAGAATTCGAACAATGTCGGAGTTAAACTAAGCCCAATAATATTTTGGATATTTTGTTATTTAGTTGGGTTTAATATTTTAATCAAGAGGTATTTTATTTAGTGGGCCCATTAGGGTTTTAGTATTTTCTAGTATAAATAGAGAGTTAAATTTAAGGTTTTAGGTGAGACTCAAAGAAAGCTCCAGGTTTAGACGAGGCTCAAAAGCTATGTGTTGAGTAGTTGTGTGTGAGGCTTGAGAATTTGCCCAAAGGATGTCTCTGGTGAAACCCAGTTAGTATTAGTCAAGAAAATTGTGTTTATATGTTAGAGCCTCTATTAAAATTGTTATTGTTATTGTGAGTTGAGTTTTTCAATTTAATAAAAAGTTTGCGTGTGTTTTGATATTTTTCTCCTCTCAAATCAAATTTAAAAGTTTTTCTCCTACAATTGGTATCAGAGCCAAGGTTACGTCCTGGTGTGGAAATTTTGATTGGAGAGGAGAATAGAATAGAAAATAAGATTATAGATGCAATTTGTGCAGGGAATCTCCATCAATTTTGATGGGAAAAATTTGTTTCAAGAATGGACTGTTATGATGCAGAATTATCTTAAAGCGGTAGATCATTGGGATGTAGTTGAAAAGGGGTTTGTTATACCAGCTGATACAGGTGCTTTAACAGAAGCGCAAAAAGAAGTATTGTTAAGTCTTCGTTATAAAGATTGTTTGGCTCTTACTTTTATTCGAATGAATGTGAGTGTTGGATTGTCAGTTTTTGATGAGATTTATAATGCGAAGTCGTCAAAAGAGCCTTGGGATATTTTGATTCAAACCTATTCTGATCAAACTTGTGATATGGATGAAAAATTTGTTGATGGGAGGAAAAGATATTTGATGAAGAAATCTCTCGATTATCAAAAATCGAGGTTGAAGATCTTGGGTTATGGGATTCTAGTTTTGATGGAAAGTTTTCTGCTGAAATCTTAAGATTGTCAAAAATTAACTTTGAAAATTTGTGGGATTCTGGTTTGGATGCAAAATTTTTTGTTGAAATTTTTAGATTGTCAAAAATTGATTTTGATGGTTTGTTTACAAAAGCAGTTTTTGATGATACCGTGGTTGATATAATTGCACATGTGGGTCAAGAAGAAAATTTATTTGTTGATGAGTTGATTGAGACATATATTGTTAATTTTTTGGGGATTGAGAAAATTTTCAAGTCTGAATATGCTGCTATGGAATTTTTTTATGAAAGGACTAACATGAAAGAATTTGGTGCTGATTTCTTTGAAACTAAGAAACAATTGTGCAAGTTTGAAGATGAAGCAGTTCCTCGTGTGAAGATGAAGCAGTTCCTAGGGTTTTAGGTGAGACTCAAAGAAAGCTCCAAGTTTAGGTGAGGCTCAAAAGCTATGTGTTGAGTAGTTGTGTGTATGGCTTGGGAATTTGCCCAAAGGATACTTTTGGTGAAACCCAGTTAGAGTTAGCCAAGGAAATTGTGTTTGTGTGTTAAAGCCCCCATTAAATTTGTTATTGTTCTTGTGAGTTAAGTTTTTTAATTTAATAAAAAGTTTGCGTGTGTTTTGATATTTTTCTCCTCTCAAATCAAATTTAAAAGTTTTTCTCCTACAAAACATCAAAATTCGAATTTGGTTGCTGAATTAGACCGACCAAAAGAATGAGAGAAGAGAAAACTCCATGGCTTCTATTCCTTTCTACACCTCTGATTTCTTCATCATCTTCATTATTATATTATTAGTAACAGACTAACAACCGCCAGCACCGCCGCCACCATGTCCCTCTCCCCTTTCCTCCGCCACGCTTCCTCAAATTAACGATATCAAATTTTGAACAACTTAGCCAACTTTTCACTCTCAAGAGCCCACCGCCTCAAGCGCCACCCAGCCGACGCCCCCAAAACCAAAGCCGAAACTATTTAATGACTCAGAATTAATTTTGTTGAATTTGATTTGGCAAATGAAAGGTTTGGATTTGCTGAACGAAGTTGTTTATAAGTTTCATTTAATGACTCTGTTTTTTGTTCTATCTTTGTCATGTACCTTATGTTACATAAACATAACTAGAAATATTCCTCATATAAATTATGATTAAATTTCATGCATTCATCATTTCAAGATCGAACTTGATATTTTCATAATAATGGACTATTATGTTTTAATAATTTTGGTCACAAACATAGGGTAAAATTGAGATTTTTTAAGGGTAGAATATTGAAATCTCATTACGATCAAATATCTCTGTAGAGGCCTAAACATCTACTGATTCCAAGTAACTAAATTCTTGAGCCCCAATCCTCCCTCAGATTTGGGATGACAAATCAACTCCCAACTCACTCTAGCACCTTGGGCACTATTATCATTTCCTTTCCAGAAGAAAGAAGAACACAATTGATTAAGTCGTTGGATGACAGAACTAGGAATAATAAAGCTTTGGCACCAGAAATTTTGGATGCTAAATAAAACAGATTGCACTAGTTGAAGTCTGCCAGCATATGAGAGATACTTGACAGTCCAATGAGTAATTTTACTCTTAACCTTGTCAATGAGCACATCACAATCTCGAGCACTGAGGCTTTTAGAAACCAGAAGCAGACCCAAATACCTAACAGGCAACTTCCCCAATTTAAAGCCCGAAACAGACAGCATATCTTGAAGAACAGTATTAGAAACCCCAGCAGAGAATAAGTCACTCTTCTCACAATTCAATTGAAGTCCAGAATAAGAATAGAACAGATCAAGCAAATTCTTAATACCAACAACAGAATTAGAGGAACCTTTAGTGAAGATGAGAAGGTCATCGACAAAATAGATGAGTAAGATTAATCCTCTTGCACTTAGGTTGAAAAGAAAAGACCCCATGATTAACACCAAAATCAAGAAGCCGAGACAACACATTCATAGCCAATACAAACAGATAAGGAGAGATGGGATCTCCTTGTCGAACCCCACGAGCACCAGAGAAATAACCAATAAGACCACCATTCAGAGAGATGGAAAACCGAGGAGTAGTAAGAAAAGCCACTAACCAAGAAATAAACTGATCAGGAAACCTATGAGCCTTGAGAACATTGATTAAAAACCCCCAGTCAACAGAATCAAATGCTTTCCTCAAATCTATCTTTAAAGCACATCTAGGAGAAATAGTCTTCCTATTATACCCATAAACAATTTCTTGCGCTAAGAGAACATTATCAACAAGTTTCCTCCCTTCAATGAATGCACATTGGTTCTCAGCTATAAGAAATGTCAAACAAGACTTCATTCTATTGGCTAGGATCTTAGTGATGCATCTATACAGAATAGTACACAAAGATATTGGTCTAAATTCTGTTATGTACTTAGGATTTGGAACCTTAGGAACAATAGCAATAGCTGTAGAATTAAAAGCAGGTAAGAGAGAACCTGAATCAAAGAAGTGTAAAATTGCAGCTACAACATCCTGTTGAACAATGCTCCAAGCAGCTTTGTAGAAGTGAGCAATAAATCCATCAGGGCCTGGTGCCTTGTCGCTACTCATATAGAACAAAGTTGTTTGAATTTCTTCTCTTGTAATAGGAGCAAGAAGTTTCTGTTGCATGTCTAAAGGAATAATATCCTGTAATATATCTTGCAATAGTTCTACAGAGCATCATTCAACATTAACATCCCTCTGACCAAGTAAACCTTCATAAAAATGTATGGCTTCATCAGAAATTTGTTGAAATGTTTCCAATTTATCACCATTAGCAGACTGTAAAAACCTAATGGTGTTAGAATTACTCTTCGCAGTGACCATTTTGTGAGAGAACTTGGTATTCTGATCCCCTTCCTGAATCCACTGGACTCGTGACTTCTGCCTATAGAAACTCTCCTCAGCCAACAAGTGATCTTGCAATTCTTTTGTCTTGACTTTAAGATCATTTACCAAATTTGCAGAAGCAGATTGAAGTAGTGCAGATTGCATATGACTTTCCTCCTCACGTTTCTGATTGACTTTTTGAGAGAGTTGCCCATAATGGTCTCTATTAAATTTCCTAAGTGTTGGTTTTAACCTTTTAAGCTTTCTGAAAAGTCTAACCATGGGTTCCTTCC
The DNA here is from genome assembly GCA_001974825.2 of Corchorus olitorius. Taxonomy (NCBI): domain Eukaryota; kingdom Viridiplantae; phylum Streptophyta; class Magnoliopsida; order Malvales; family Malvaceae; genus Corchorus; species Corchorus olitorius. The sequence goes on along the minus strand of AWUE01020380.1, from coordinate 19,914 downwards.
CTGCAACAGGCTGGTTCCATGAATGCTCAACAGTTGAAAGAAAGAGCTCATGCTTAGTCCAAAGGTTGAAAAACCTAAATGGTTTAGGAGGATAAAAGCATTGAGAATCCATCTTAACCACCATTGCACAATGATCAGAGACCTCTGGTGCCAAAAAATCAACTGAAGTGTGCTGAAAAGACTCTAACCAAGTGATAGTCACCAAAACTCTGTCAAGTTTCCTACATATGAACCCATCAGCTTCATCCCTTTTATTACTCCATGTGAAAAGAGGTCCATTATACATGTGATCAACAAAATCCAGCTGAGACATACACAAATTAAAATCTTTAATATCTGATCCAGCAACTTGGGCACTATTGAAATCAGAGCTTTCTTCAACTTGCATAATGATGTTAAAATCACTAGCAGCCAATCGAGGAGAATTTCCAACGGTATGAGAAACCTCAATCAAATGCTGCCAAAGCCTTATTCTAGCAATTTCATGATTTGCCCCATACACAGCAGAAAAATGCTTTCCATAAAAACCAGATTCGACCATTCGCAGCATAATTATAATTGCAATAAGAATTCTAACCAGTAAAGGACTTAACAATAATACCTGCAGAATTATGAATTTTAACTCGAGTCTCTAAAAGGTAAACAATATCAGCTTGGAGACGTCTAACTCGTTTTATTACCTCTGACTGTTTTATTGGGTCATTAAAACCCTTTGTGTTCCAAATAAGGAACGTCATTGAGGAGAAAGGCTGGATGAACTACGAGAAGCAACATTACTTGCTATCTCACTTCTGTTTTAAGACTTAGCCTATGTATTCCTAGCTAATAACATCTTTAACCCTCTCAGAAGCAGCTCTAGGCTTTCTAGTAAGTACTGTTGTCCCTATCTTTGTATCTTGCTGCATAACAGTAGTTTCAACTCCATTTTCAACATTAACCTCATTATCAGCTTGTTGCAAAAAAGCAAACCTATTTTCAGATTGCTTGGAGGCGCTAACTATGCTTTTCGCCTTCTGTTCAGCAGTGAACATTGCCTTAGAAGCAGTTGGGGAAGTATCCTGTACAATATGAGCTTCAATGGTAGAAGGATTAGGAGGTGTAATCTTACTAGTATGTGTATTTGGAGAGGTGCAAATAGTGAGCTCTCCAATCTGTAGTTGTGTATTAACAGGAGTATGTACAGTCTCCTTCTCAACAAAATTGGTATTTACAGGTTGCTCAGAGTGTGTAGAATCTTTTTTAGGAGTCCACCTTTGCTATACAGGCTTTTTTGGAGCAGATGAACAGTCAGCATGGCCAAAAACCTGACACTTGCTGCATTTTGGAGGTCTCCAGGGGACTTCAATTCCAATTGAAATGGCAGAGCCATCCCTTAACTCAACATCAACTTTGCTAGGTATGACAGCATCTAGATCAACTTCAACACAAACCTTAACTATAGACAATTTTTGTTTCATAACAGTTGCCCTGTCCATGTAAAGAGGATTCCCTAGGCTACTAGCAATGAAACTCAGATCTAGTTTAGTATATAATTCTAAAGGCACATTCCTGAGAGTAAACCAGAGATGATGCTTTTTCATATCAAAATTTAATCCAGCACCCCCAGGTTCCCATTTCTTGATGAACAAAGGCATGTTGTGAATATGCCAAGGTCCATTTTCCAGTACCCATGTCCTAGTACTCTCATTCGGCAATTGAATCACAAACATATTATCATCAATTTCAGTTACTATAACTAAACCTTCTCTCCCCCACAAGCGATTAACCATGCGTTGAAAGAGATTGAGGTTTGGAGTTTTACCTAGAAACTGAGCCATCACACAATGCTTCCATTCTAATGAACCAGAATCATACACTTCATCTGGAGCTCTTAAAACCTGCTTCTGCGAATCAACCGGTGCAACCAAATGAAGGTCTAGATCTTCAACAAGAGGCGTGTTCCAATTTCGTTTAGGCTGGGTCAAATTAACTGCAATTGAATCCATCTCCACAAAAGATTCACTTTCCATCAGAAAAAACAACGAGAGAATGAAATAATGGAAGAAAGGAGGTGAAAAAAATAAAAAAAAATCAATGAAAAGCAAGTGCATATCAGTAAGGATCGAAGAAAAAGTCGAAGGAATTTGGGGAAAATTTCTAGGTTTTACCCTGCTAACTTGCACGATGCACTCCACGTTGACATCTCATAAATGAGTAAAATATACGATTAATAGGTTCTTGAAAATAAAGAAATAGAACTTCTTATTCTTTACCAAGATAAAATGTAAAATTATTCTCTCCTCTCCCTCTCCTTCTTCTCGTGTTCTTCCTTGTTCGATTTTGCTGTATGGATAAAACCATGGTTTCTCTTCTGGTCATGGCGATGCTCTCTTTTATTTATCCAAAAGAATAAAACTAACACACATATGATTAATCAAATCTATATATATTTTCCATCTTTCAAATTCACGTTCAAAAAACTAACACACATGATTAATCAAATATATATATAAAGAAATCATTTTTCAATCCATATTTGTGCAGGATTATTCACCCCGATCGAAGAAGAGGTATGCTACCATAAGTAGACAAAACCCCCCAAAATCCAAATTCTTTCTTTATGAAGTGGATTTGAAAGATGGTGAATTGAATTAAAAATCTCTTATCGAAAGGATAAATTTTATCCAAATTCTGGTTTTATTTGTTTGGAGGCTTTAATCATATTAGAATATTAGACTATGTACTTTGCAAAATTTTGCAATTAATTTCTTTGAAGGTAATTAACTGGTGCAACAATGACAGATTTACAAAGTGAAAAGATTGCGTGAAGGGAGATCAAAACCTAAAAGGATCGTAGAGGATAAGAAAATATAATAAAAATTTAATTATTTGCTTATACGGGCTTCAAAACTTCTAAGTTTTGCACATTAATGAGATGGCAATTCCTCATTCATTGATGATGTGTAGGATTTGATATACTAATAGTGCATCAAATATAAATTCATAAGTAAAACCCAACAAAACACACAAAGGAGCATATGCACCTAGACCTAGTTTGCCATTGCGTTTGGAGATAAAAAAGTTACTTTTCACCCAAAACGCAATACCAAATAAATTATGATTTATGTCAAAAGCTGATTTTGACCACAAAAGCCAAGCCAACCCAAAAACCTAATCCTTAGGTGTTTTTGCGTTTCAAAAGTGTTTTTGCACATTAAATGACTAAAATCCCCAAATTATTTCTCTTTTTCCTTTTTAACTAGGATATTCTTTTCAAATATTTTATCATTCAATCACATTTAGCCTTAGTTTGGGATTGAGGTTAAATTTTGAAAAAGCTTGGTTTTGAAGAAGTGCTTTTGAAAAGTGCTTTTTAAAATTGGGGTTGAAAAATATAATTAATGTTTGGTATTGTTGTAGAAAAATGTGGTTGAGAGATAAAATGTCTAAAAAGGGTGCTAATTAAAATAGAAATAGAAAAAAAATATTTAAGAGAGTTTAGTCATTTAATGTCTAAAAGCACTTTTGAAACGCAAAAGCACCTAAAGATTAGCTTTTGATACAAACCATGACTTATTTGGCATTGTGTTTGAGGTGAAAAATAACTTTTTTTATCTCTAAACTCAATCCCAAATCAAGCCTTATTCATAACAATACCAAACAATATTTACATTTTTCTACCCCAACTTCAAAAAGTACTTTTCAAAAGCGTTTCTTCCAAACCAAGTTTTTTCAAACAGCAACCTCAACCCCAAACTAAGCCTTAATGAACCTAAGACTTAATGGTTTCAGGAAACATATACTTTTTGAGCTGTTGACTTTTTTTGTTTGGCCCCTTGGATTTGGTAAACGAAGTTGTTTTTTTTTCTTTTTCTTTTTTTTTGAGATAAAGTATGCTTTTATTCATCAAGAAGGAGATGGGTTACAAATATGTGAGGGTAAATAGCCTACCCACACTCTCTGGTCACCAATTACACACTCAGATTTAGCTATGTTGTGAGCAAGCACATTCGCTTCTCGATTAACAAAAGCAAAAGAGATCGAAATAAATTCTGAAGAAAGAGCAATAACATCATTAATCATGTAAGCACCTGACCAGAATGAATTCAAGCCCTTAGAGATCTCTTCAATTGCTAGCTTGCTATCAGATTCCACAAGCAAACTCGAATAACCATGCTCCCATGCAGTTTCAAGGCCAAAAATTATCGCCATGACTTCGACGTGAAGAACACTAGCAACACCTTCAACACTACTAACTCCCCCAAGAATCACATCGCTACTCGCATTCCGAATTACCATACCAAGTTTTGCCAAGCCCGAATTCTGATTAAATGCAGCATCACAATTAAGTTTTAACATACCGGGATCTGGTGGAGACCAATCCTTCAATGGTGCCCTGTGATAAATCATTCTTTCACCATTAATACTCTGCATCCCATCCTCATAGTCCTTGACCGCAGCCTCCACTTTCCCTGTCAACTGGTCACTCATAATACATCTATCATCATGTAAACACGTATTTCGATTAAGTTTCATTTTTTTACATCAATTTATAAGTTTCATTTAATGACTGTTTTTTTCTTTATTTTTACCTTATGTTACGTATATAAACATGACTAGTAACTAGAAATAATGCTCCTATAAATTATGATTAAATTTCATGTATTTATCTTGATATTTTCATAATAATGGACTATTATGTTTTCAATCTTTGAAATAATTATCTGTCACAAACAAGTGGACCAAAGGGTAAAATTGAGTCATTTGACTTATCGGCTGCATTTGAAAAAAAATAGTAAAACATGATTTGATAAACTTGGTCTCTAGTTGATATATGTAGGCTTTTATTTATAAAACCATAGACATATAGTAAATAATTAAGCACAGAAGAGTTGAAAGTCAGATCATGTTAATAACCTTGACAACAAGAGTAGTTGGAAAACTGCTTTAAGAGTAGTAACTTGCTAGTGGTACACCAATTTTTCAAGATGACATTAATAGTAGTTGATTTTTTCGTTAAAAAAAAAGTAGTTTATTTAAAATTTTCCATTAAGACAAAGAAAATCATTTTTAGCAGTCCCAATTTCTTTTTTTTTTTCTTTTTCGTCTTCTTCTTACATCTTTCATAAGTATACACCTTATTAATGTAACTTAGGGACGGTACATGGTTGACTCTCCCTTATGAATGGTAAAATTCGAATAAAAGATTTTGCTACTTATTTGAATTCGGCTTGCAAATTCGTCAATTTATGAGAAGATTTCGAAGAATTTTAAAAGCTGTGAACCAAAGTTAGAATGTCGCATTTAATGACTCTGTTTTTTCTTAATCTGAATTTTCATGAATCTTATGTAGTTATGTAGATGTTACATAAACATAGCCATATATAATCCTACAATAAATTATGATTAAATTTCATGTATTTATCATTGACTTATTAGCTTTTTATTACCACCTGGACTATGAGCATAGGGTTAAGACATTTGCCCACTAAATTAAAATTGTGACAATTTGACTTGAAATTGTGAGGGCAAATTGTTTTGAATTTGAAAATTCTGAAGGCAAAAAGACTAGTTAATAAGCCATTTATATCATTTCAAGATCGAACTTGATATGTTAGACCCATGACACTCACTACATGAGTATGAAAATAAAATAATATTAAAATGTCAGTTGTGTTTAAATAGGTAGTTAATGGTATTTTTTTTTGACATTATAATTTTTTTTCAAATGGGTAGTTTATTTTTAAATGATATAAATAAAAATTAATCAGTTTTTATTTTAATTATTTTTTTAGAAATAAACTTTTTGATTAATGAGATTGGGATTACAAACACACAGGAAGACCCGTACACCGCTACATGATTAGCTACATTAGCGAAACGCTAATTCATGAGCCAACAAACCCCTTCCCCAACAAATATAATTGAAATCTCATAATATATGCTCTTGAACCTAGAAACTAGAAACTATACCTACCTACAAACCAAATAAAGAAACAAACAAACTCGTCTTCACATTATAATTAGTATAGATATTTTCATAATAATGGATTATGAATAAAAATCTCCTACTCACATTTTGTGCCCCATCCACAAAATGATGCCATGTGTCTTTTTTCAGTTTTTAATGTTATTCCTTGTTTATCTTATACAAACTCCATATAGTTTGATGATAACAAAACATTCTATATTAGTGAGACTAACCAAGTTATCTAGTGTGCAGTGACACACTTAATGTATGGTTATGCGCAAACCAATCTACATAAAACTCAATATCACAGAAGAAACACACTACAAATGTAACCCTCCTCAATGAGTGCAGTTAAGGTGAAGTTGAAGAAGACTTAGTCCAAGACAAAGTTCAAGAAGCATTTTAGTGGGACTGAAGTTAGAACAAAAGAATGCATATGAAGAACTGACGAAGAAAGCCAGATAGAGCAACATTAGTGCCATCAATTCTGAGGCACGATTTAGTGAGACTAAAGAAGGTCGACAGCACAACCTGACAGTTTTTGACAGCGTCGAAAAACGACAAAATAACGGGATAAAATTTCAAAAGGACGCTCCAACGGCTAGTTTCGACATATATGTATTTAAGACGTGAAATGACCGTTGAGAACAGAAGTTGAGCATTCAAGAACTCCTTAGAAAGCATTAACTCTCAAGAATCTTCTCCAAGCCGTACAACACTCTTATTCTTTGTATTTGCTTGGTCTTTTGCAAGACTGTTCTTAATTCTTTTCTTGTAAATCTTGCACAACGCTTACTCTGTGTATTTTGATCACTTAGGATCATATTACACACTTCAAACTTTGTTTATTTGATTGTGATTAAGTGCGGGGAGCACTTGTTCGAGTTAGGGTTTTAGCTCGGTGTGATTTCAAGCTTGAGGAAAGCTTGGTTTGTGTAAAGGCTTGGTGTAAGCCCGTAACTACATCAGATTAGTGGATTTGGTGAAAATCCTTGGTTGGGAAAGATCAAGGTAGAGGACGTAGGTCGGGTGGACCGAACTTCTATAAATCGTGTGTCAAGCTAAGCATCTCCTAATCCTTTTTAGTTATCTTGCCTTTATTAGTCTTTATTACTTGCCATTAATTCTTCTGTTCTTCTCTGCCATCTTCATTAACTCTGCTCTCAACTATATTCTTCATTTCAGTCACATCTATTTATTGCTTGCATATTGTGTCTGCTCTGTTCATTTTATTCGCACTGGTTTCTTTCATCTATCTGATCGCACTAATTTTCTGTGTTGCAAAAAAGTTCTTAAGTTGAAAGAATTTTTGAAGTGGGCTATTCACCCCCCTCTAGCACCACATTTGGGACCAACATATATTCTTTTGAAGATCCTATAGGAAATATATTAATATTTAAAACTAATTGTTTACATAAATATTTAATTTTAATTTGACGTTAAACCTTGTGTTTAGGTAGGACATTCATTTCATTTTATTTTGTTAGTTAATGTTTTTCATAAAAACTAAAAAAAGAAAAACAAAGTATAATACAGAGTATATGTGGCATGATTTGGTAGATGAGACAGAGTGGAGTCAGGGTTGGGTACAAAAAATTATTGTGTTTTAATCTTCTTTGAAATAATTTTTGTAACAAACAAGTTAACTAAAAGGGTGAAATTGGTCTTTCACTAATCAATCCGCCGCATTGAAAAAATATCTGGATCTTGCTTTAGACTTCGAGTCATCTTATCGATCATTCGAGGTCTCAAACCTTCTTGATAGAACTCTGCTATGCTCGTCACCTTTTCGCTTTTACCTTCGTTGCTATATAACTCAAGGTTTTTATGAACGAGAATTTTGTAACTGATTCGACAACCTCCTTTGACTGACTTTTAAATCAAAAGCAAAATCATCATATTCGTAAGTCTAACAGTTGTCAATCTATTTCAAACTAAGAAAAACAAACTGACTGACCCGAAAAACCGACTCAACGCACTAAAAACCCAAAGATTTTGAGATTATTAACCGAAACAAATCTAAAGATTTATGAGATTTTATTAAAAAACCAAAGAAAAGAAGAGGAGATGAAGTAAAAAATCAGATTCCTCCTACCATTTGACAAATAATAGTCAAGGAGGAGTAGCAAACAAAAACTCCCCAGGAAAACTAGAGAGAAAAAGAGGGTGAGGGAGGGCGGCTAGTGCTTACAATATTTTAGTTGAGTGAGAAAGTTATAGGCTTTATCTATAGAATCCTGTATATAATAAGTGCTTAAACTAATGGGTGGATAGCCATTTAATGAATTAAGCACAGCAGAGTTGAAACTTGAAAATAATGTTGGCTACATGATCGACTCTCCCTTATATAAATGGTACGAAAAAAAAAAAAAGATATTGCTTTCTTGTTTGGATTTGGCTTGCAAGATTTTTGATTTATGAGAAGATTTTGAAGAATATCCAAAGCAGAATTTGATTGATAATTAGAGAGAACCAAAAGAAAGAAAAAGATTTATGGCTTCTACTCCATTTCTCTCCTCTGTCTTCTTCATCATCACCACCACAATATTAACGGTCGTTAGCACCGCCACCATCAAAATATCCCTCTCTCCATTACCCAACCGCCCTTCCTCCGATCGCCACCAAATCCTAAACAACTTAGCCACTTCTTCAATTGCAAAAACCCACCGCCACAAACACCACCTTGACACCAAAATCAACACCAGCTCCTCTGTTCTCAAGGCTTCAATACTTTATTCTGACTATTTTGGCGGCTACACAGTCTCTCTCGGCTTCGGAACTCCACCTCAAACCCTCTCTTTCTACATTGATATGGGCAGCAGCCTGACCTGGTTCCCATGCTGTTCCGATTGCGAGAGGACTAGATTCCCCACTTTTAACCCAAAACTTTCATCTTCCACCAAGTATTTACGTTGCCAAGACCCAAAGTGTAGTTGGCTTTTTGGTCCTGATGTTGACTCTGTTTGCCAAGGCAATTGTCCTAAATACTCATTTGAATACGATCGAATTTACAATACTAACGAACTACTTTTATTAGAAGAAAACCTCGTGTTTCCCCATAAAACTTTCCATGATTTCCTGATAGGATGCTCCAGTAAAAAACCAAATTTTGGATTTCCAACAGGAGTAGCAGGGTTCGGTCGAAGATCCGAGTCTTTTCCGTCTCAATTAGGCCTCACCAAATTCTCTTACTGCCTCACCTCTCGCCAGCCATTGGATAACCCAAACACCAGTAGCACCATGTGGTTCGAAACGGATTCGGGCGAGACGAAGAATTCAGGTCTTAGCTACACCCCATTGTACAAGAACCAAGTTGCCTCAAAACCTCTCCTCCAAGAGTTTTACTACGTAAAACTAAGGAAAATTTTCGTCGGAAATACTCGCATCAAGATTCCATATCGTTTCCTGGTTCCGGCAACTGACGATGAATTTGGAGGAATGATTGTTGACCTATCAGCTTCCTACACATTCATGGAAAGATCGGTGTTTAAGCTGGTCACGGAGGAGTTCGAGAAACAAATGGGAAATTATAGCAAAGCAGTGGATTACATAACCTGGTTTAACCCATGCTTCTATATTTCACCGGTCGATTATAAGCGAATTAAAGTTCCGGAGTTGATTTTCCAGTTCGAAGGAGGTGCCAAGATGAAGTTGCCCATGGCTAATTATTTCTCATTCGTTGAAGATGATATTGCTTGCGTGATGATTTATACTGATATCAATGGATTATTACCCGTGAACTCCGGGCCAGCAATCATGCTAGGGAACTTACAACAACAGAATTATTACATTGAATTTGATTTGGCAAATAATAGGCTTGGATTTGCCAAACAAATCTGCGTATGAGTTGCATTAATTTTGCTATAGAGCTTACCAAATATTGTAACGGATATATGCTACGAACAAAATCGAGTGACTTTCCCCCCGCTATCATGGATCTTAATTATATATGTTATACCTAAGATCCTAAACATAACTAGAAAATAATTAATTGTGCTATACTTTGTTATAAATTTAGTCTTATTTATTAGATTGAACTTGAGTTTTTCATGATAATGGCACTATATGTTTTAGATTGTGAAATAATTCGGTTTTTGTCATAAACAAGTGAATGAGACACCTAAAGAGTACTCCCTCCGTCCCATATTATTTGTCCCCTTTGGAATTTTTTTGTTTCAAATTATTGGTCCCATTTAGTTAATCAAGACACTTTTGATTAATTTTTACCGCTATTAAATGTGGGAAGAGAATTACATATTAAGAAAAGTTGGAGGTAGTATTGTAAAATATGGTAATAGTCTTATAGAATTTTGTGTTCCAACCAACTTTCTTAATATTTGGGAATAATATGGGACGGAGGGAGTATTTTATACTCTTTCATCCAATTTTGAATATAAAAGAATATCAAACCCTTCTCAATTTTACTATTTTTCTTTTTGCAATTTATATAAGAAACTTTCACCAACAGAATTTGGTAGAAGATTCTTTTTACTTGTGGCTTTACTCGAGAGGTTGGAGACTGGAATTTTGAATTTCAATGGGCTGCTAAGGGCTTTTAGGCTAGCTTGAACCAGTTTATCCTATCACGTGTGGCTTGAGAGGAATGCTAGGTTGTTTGGCAAAAATCCACAGTCGGCTTAAACTGTTTTTGCAGATTGCTAATACCATTAGGCCTTGCTGAAGTCAAGTCATAAATAGAAAGATTTGCAGTAATTGGACCTTAGCTATATTCCTAGGTATTAGTAGTTAAGTGCGCGTCCTTTTGTTTTCTTTTGTTTTTCTTGTAACCTTCGTCTCATGTTCTTTCAAACATAATTGTGAACTATTAAAAGCTTTTTGCTTTTTACTGGATAATTACTAAAAAAAAAGGTTTGGATTTGCTGAACGAAGTTGTTTGTAAGTTCTATTTAATGACTGTTATTTCTTTTATCTTTTTAATGTACATTTAGGTTGGGTTTGGTTGATGGGAATGTAACATTCCCATAGAAATGTTGGTATGGGACATTTTGTTGAATAAAAAATGAAAAAATAATTCCCATAGGGAATACGGTCATGACTCATGATCACATATCTACTAGTCTAGGAATGTGAATGGAATATCATACCTACTCATATAGGTTGTAATGTTATATTCCCATATCTCTTCTTGGATTGTTTACCTTTATGCCCCCTATTTAATTTGATTAACTATGATTTGAAGAGGAAAACATTACTAGTCATAAAACATGAATGGTAATAAAACATTATTATTAGTCCTGTGGTACGGGAATAAAACATTCTCATCAACCAAACCCAACCTTATGTTACATAAACAGAACTAGAAATAATCCTCTTATAAATCATGATTAAATCTCATGTATTTATCATTTCAATATCGAACTTGATATTTTCATTTTCTAAAAAAAAACTTGATATTTTCTTTTTATTTAAAGAAAAAACTTATAATGGAATAAAAAGGTAAAATTGAGTTTTTTTTTGGTAAATTTGAGTCTTTGACTAATCTATCGGGCGCGTTGAAAAAATGCAATAATAAACATGATTTGACTAATCAATTATAATTTATGAGTTGAGTGTCAAACTTGGAATTCAAAAAAAAGAGTGCCAAATTAACTTGGTCTTGTAGATATAGGGCATAGGCTTTTTAAAACCAAATATGTAAATGCTTAAACTAGTGGGCATTTGACTCCCCTTACGAATGGTAGAATTCGAATAATTGATTTTAAGTTCTTAGAATTTGGCTTGAAAATTGTCAATTTATGAGAAGATTTTGAAGACTATCCAAACCCAACTTCAGTTGATGAATTAGAGAGGCAAAAAAGAAAGAAAAAGATCCATGGCTTCTACTCCTTTACTCTCCTCTATTTTCCTCATCATAACCACAATATTAACAACCGCCAGCACAGCCACCATCAAAATGTCCCCCTCTCCTTTCCCCCACAACCGCCACCAAATCTTGAAAAACATAACCAATTCTTCACTCTCAAGCACCAAATCCAAAGCCGAAATCAACACCAGCTCCTCTCTTCTCAAGGCTCCATTAATGCTTTATAATTTCGAGAAAGATGGCTTCTACGCAATCTCTCTCGACTTCGGAACTCCGCCTCAAACCCTCTCTTTCAACATCGACATGGGCAGCAGCCTGACTTGGTTCCCATGCTGTTCCGATTGCAAACCGACTGAATTCCCCACTTTCAAGCCGCAACTTTCATCTTCCACTAACTACTTACGTTGCAAAAACCCAAAGTGTAGTTGGCTTTTTGGCCCTGACATTGGCTCCTTTTGCCAAACCTATTGTCCTGATTACACATTTCAATACGATGGAGGTTACACAACTTACGGATATCTTTTGGAAGAAAACCTCGTTTTTCCCCATAAAACGTTCCATGATTTCCTGATAGGATGCTCCACTAAAAAACCAAATTTTGGATTTCCAATAGGAGTAGCAGGGTTCGGTCGAAGACCCGAGTCTTTTCCATCCCAATTAGGCCTCACCAAATTCTCTTATTGCCTCACCTCTCGCCAGTCATTGGATGACCCAAACACCAATAGCACCATGTGGTTCGAAACGGATTCGGGTTCGGGCGATACCAAGACACCAGGTCTTAGCTACACCCCGTTGTACAAGAACCAAGTTGCCTCAAAACCTCACCTCCAAGAGTTGTACTACGTAAAATTAAGAAATATTTTCGTCGGAAATACTCGCATCAAGATTCCATATCGTTTCTTGGCTCCGGCAACCGACGATAAATTTGGAGGAACGATTGTTGACCTATCATCTTCCTACACATTCATGGAAAGAACCGTGTTTAAGCTTGTCACGGAGGAGTTCGTGAAACAGATGGGAAATTATAGCAGAGCAGTGGATTACATAACCTGGTTTAACCCATGCTTCTATATTTCTCCTGCCGATTATAAGCGAATTAATGTTCCAGAGTTGATTTTCCAGTTCAAAGGAGGTGCCAAAATGAAGTTGCCCATGGCTAATTATTTCTCAATCGTTAGAGATGATATTGCTTGCGTGATGATTTATACTGATATCAATGGATTATTACCGGTAGAGTCTGGGCCAGCAATCGTGATAGGGAACTTACAACAACAGAATTATTATATTGAATTTGATTTGGCAAATAATAGGCTTGGATTTGCCAAACAAATCTGCCTATGAGTTGCATTAATTTTGGTTTTGGCCATGAAGCTAAGGGTTAATTTTTTCATGATGGAATACTGTAAAAAGAAATAGAGAAAATTAAGCATTGAAAAAGTAATTCAAGATTGGCAATGATGATTGAATAAGAACAAATATAAGTAACTTTTTTAAGCTAACATGATCAGAAATTCAAGCAGCTTGTGTGGCTTTTTGGGTTCTTCTGAATTTATATATACTTAAAACTGTTTGTTGGCGCTAAGAGAATTGAGCCTTTACTTTTCTTTAGGCTTTATAGTCGGCTCTTAAACTTGTAAAGAAGGGGCAAGTTATTCTTTGAACTTTCAAAGTTGACATTTGCACATGTTAGGATTTTGACTAAATTCCTAATTAGATTTTGATTAGGATTATTCTAGAGTTTTTTTGACTGGTGGACAAGAATCCTAATAGGAAAGGGATTCTTGGAGTCCAAGTTTATTTTAGTATAAATAAGCAGTTTATGTTTAATTTTTTGTGTGTGTGATAGATTGTGTGGGAGAGAAAACTAAGATAACTTTAGATTGTTGTGAGAAAATCACCCATGTTGGGTTGATTAGATTGAGAGTTTGCTAGAGAGATTGTTATGATTGTTGATTGTAATTGATTGATTTGATAGTGGAGATTTGTGGCATAGGTCCATAAGAAAATTTTGTTTTGTTGTTTCCGCTTTAATTATTTGTTTGGTTAATTCCTGGGATATCCGAAGTTACAACAAGTGGTATCAAGAGCCTGTTTGATTAGGGATTGAAGTTTGAGATTGAGAAGTTTAATGGAACGAACAGTTTTCAGATGTGGCAGAGTACGGTAACAGATGTGTTAGTACAACAAGGATTGGGAGATGCGTTTGAAACTGACAAGCCTGCAGTACTGAATGAGAACAGGTGGAGAGATATTCAACGAAAAGCAGTAAGTACAATTCGTTTGAATCTTGCTACTGAAATTAAGTATGATGTGTTAGATGTGAAAAACCCAAAGGAGTTGATGGATAAGTTGGAGTCTATTTATATGTCAAAATCGATTACTAAAATGTTATGTTTGAAGAGAGAATTATTTGGATTGAAGATGAAAGAAGGAACAAGTTTAAGGGCACACCTAAACAAGTTCAATAGATTGGTTACTCAGCTGGCAAGTGTGGATGAAGTCATGAAAGAGGTTGATAAAACAGTTTTGTTGATTAATTCTCTTACCGACAGGTATGATCCTGTGACTAGAGCTTTGATGGTTGGTAGAAAAACCTTGAGCTTGCAAGATGTGACTTCTGCAATTTTTGAGTATGATAGATTGAAAGAAACTGAAAAGAAAGATGAAGAGAATTGTGCTCTCATGGTGGATCGTGGAAGAACTAATGGAAGAGATAAGAATGATGCAAGATCAAAGGGTAGATTCAATGAAAGAGGAAGATCAAGTTCGAGGCCAAATGTAGATATGAGTAGCAAGGAGTGTTATTATTGTCATGAGATGGGGCACATATAAGCCTACTGCAAGAAGTTAAAGGAAGATTTGGGGGAATTCATGAAATCTAAAGAGAAGAATAAGGCTGGTGTTAATATTGCTGCTGCTGATAGTGATGAATATTCTGATGAAGAAACTGTTGTTTTGATGGTGCAAGAAGAAAAGAAAGACACTAGAGATATGTGGGTGTTTGATTCTGCTTGTTCCAAACATATTTGCACAAATAAAGTATGGTTTTCGAAGCTTGAAAAGTGTGATAAGCCTGTCTATATGGCTAATAATGGTGAAGAAAAAATTGAAGGTATTGCGAGTGTGAAACTTCGTATGCATGATGGAAGCGTCAAGATGCTTGGGAATGTAAGGTATGTTCCAAACTTTACAAGGAATTTGATTTCGCTTGGAAAGTTGGATAGCTTGGGTTATGGATATTCTTGTCAGGGTGGAGACTTGAAGATCACCAAAGGTTCGATGATTGTGATGAAAGGAGTAAAGAATTCGAAGAATTTGTATGAGTTGATTGGAAGCACAATTAGAGGAAATGGTTCGGTATCTTCATATCAAATTGAGAAGAAGGATGTGGATTTGCCAACAAAGAAGAAAGTCACTTTTGTGGATTTGGTTAAAGGGTGGAGCAATTAAACTTTGATGAAGGAATTTGAGTCAAGGTGGAGATTGTTAGGATTTTGACTCAATTCCTAATTAGATTTGGATTAGAATTATTCTAGAGTTTTTTGATTGGTGGACAAGAATCCTAATAGGAAAGGGATTATTAGAGTCCAAGTTTATGTTAGTATAAATAAGCAGTTTATATTTAGTTTTTTGTGTGTGTGATAGATTGTGTGGGAGAGAAAGCTAAGATAGCTTTAGGTTGTGGTGAGAAAATCACCCTTGTTGGGTTGATTAGATTGAGAGTTTGCTAGAGAGATTGTTATGATTGTTGATTGTAATTGATTGATTTGATAGTGGAGATTTGTGGCATAGGTCCACAAGAAATTTTGCTTTGTTGTTTCTGCTTTAATTATTTGTTTAGTTAATTTTTACAAGGGGGAAGAGAAGAAAGTAATAATGAAAGGGTAAAGTAATCATAAGGAGAAAAAGAAAAGGATGAGAGTAGATCTTCAAAAACAAACACAAAATAATGGAAAAACAGTTCAAGATTGGCAATGTTGATTGAATAACAACAAATATAAGCAAATTTTTAAGCTAATATGATCAGAAACTTAAGCTGTTTGTGGGGCTTTTTGGGTTCTTTTTCTAGCAGGAATCGATACTTAAGCCCTTGTTTGGTTCAAGGAGGGGAGGGGTGGGGTGGGGGAGGGGTTTGGAGAAGTTCATATAAAAATTATGTTTGATTCAAGGAAGGGGTAGGAATGAGTGCTTTCATGTTTTGTATTTGATTGAAGAAGGGGTTGTAAGGGGTTTTATGTGTATTTTACAAATTTACCCTTATGTGTAGAAAATAAAATATTGTTACTTAAACTTTTACACATTTGTTTATTTTTTATACAATACAAAATAATTATTGTATAGAATTATTATCTTTTCTACTAACAAAATACTTAATTTATTTTAATAACTATATTATTTTTGTACACAATGTGTTTTCTTTACATTATGAATATCAAAACTATAACCTTCCATATTAGTGTCTCAAGTCTTAACAAAATATGAAACATCCAAAGTTAATTTGGTGTTGGTGGGTTTTTAATATTTGAGGTTAATTTGGGATTATAAAAAATATGGTGGGGCTAATTTTGTCAACCAATTTTATGTCCAAGATCCACCCCTCCAAAATACCCCAAGTTGGAGGGGTGGATTATGAGGGGTTTGGAGGGGTGGGGCCCACCCCTTCTTACCCTCACCCTTCCCTACGGCTAAATGATCAATTCAGGATATAACGTTTGCCTGAAAATCCAATTGAGGACATAACGTTTGATGAGGTGACTAAACGTTACGAAATGCTAACAATTAAGGATAATTTCAGACGGTACCAAGCATTTGAGCCACACGCACCGTAAAAGCGTGTGTGAAGAATGAAATTTTTGTTTTTTTAATATTATTTTCGTCATTTGGAATTTCATAACTAAAA
Organism: Corchorus olitorius; assembly: GCA_001974825.2. Lineage (NCBI taxonomy): Eukaryota > Viridiplantae > Streptophyta > Magnoliopsida > Malvales > Malvaceae > Corchorus > Corchorus olitorius. The sequence goes on along the minus strand of AWUE01020380.1, from coordinate 3,240 downwards.
AAATAAAAATTAAATAATTAAAAATATAATTTTTAAAAGAAACCTAAATTCTCTCTCTCCTCTCCCTCCATGTCTTTCCTCTCCAAAGAATTCCAAACACTGCAACTTAATCTTCTCAAGCAGCCACCATCGAAAAGTACCCATAGACCCAACAATTCTTGGCTGATCGGACTCAAAATTAAAAGCTCACATTAGGAAAAGAAAACCCATAATTAATATACTAAAAATTGAGAAATAATTTGGAGCTTATTCATATAGAATAAAAATTTATGAAATTATGTGAAATATGGTGCGACTTGCGGGTCCGGGTTTAAGAGAACATCTATGGCCGCCTCCTTCTTCTTTTCTGCAACCTCCTCTGCCACCGGTGAGTCTTCTCCATCAGTCTGATTTTACTTCGGACAAAGCTCCATCCTGTTCTTCCCCACACTCAAAGCATATAAAAGTTGATGGAAGCCAAAGCGATGAGGAGAGTACGAGGGGGGTTCTTTCATTTTTGAGCCGGACGGCACTTGTTTGGATAGAGCCTAGAAGGTAAAGGAATAGTAATAGGATTTTTAGAGCTTGAAGAAGAGATTGAGTCGAAATGGCATCGTGGCTCAAGTTAGATGATCTTTCAAATCTGGGAAGAGTGAGGGTGGTTTGTAAGCAAATTGTTTCTGGTCCAGTTGACTATGCAAAGAATGGGTTAGAGTCCTAAGGATTGGCAACACCAGTTAAAAAAGGAAGAAGCATAATTAAAGGGGGGGATGAAGATCAGTTGGGTTGGGTTTGGTTTTGGCGCATTCAGGTAAGATTCAACTGCAAAAAAATGGTCTTGGAGGAACTTTTAGTGGGTTTTGTGTGGGTGTCATCTCCCTCCTCTCATTGAAGTTACATCTTGAACTCGGTACAATTCTTGTGTATGAATTTCTTTGATTTGGGTTGCTGCAAATAAAAGAGAAAGAGTAGCATATTTAGTATCAATTAGAAAGAGATCCAAGTTGTAGAAATAAGTGAAGAGTAAAGTGGAGTTACTTGAAACTTGTGAATTTGGAAGGAATATCACCCGAGGATCTTGGGAATTTAACCCCATCAAAACCAATATACGAGGGATGAAATGTTGGAACTTTAGCCATTGAATTCATTTAGCAGATAACATGAAAGACAAGTAAGTCACATGTTCGTTGTGAAGTTGACGCACTAGTAGTTGTGAATCTGGTGAAGGATGCTTGCTTAAAGTTTCTTCCTTTGGGAACTATCATTACCTTGGCTGCCATTGATGGAACTTGCTTTTTTTTTTTTGGTTTAATTTTAGCTGTGTTCAGTTTCAGATATGATTTAGGAAAACCAAGTTTGATTTCGACTTTAGGATGTAGAAAGAATTAAATCTGGAAACTTTGGTCAAGTTTGAGGTTTTCGGTAAGGCAATTAGCGGTTGTCAACGATGACCGGCGATGAAGGGTGTGGTGGTTGTTCTTCTTGTTCATATTAAGTTCATTATTTGTGGAAATTTTGTTAGTGTTTAATCGGTTTGGAGGATGTGTGGATTGATAATTATGTTAAAAGTCTTTTTTTTATTATTAATTATATGTTTTAATGTTTTTAGGTAATTATATATTTTAATTTAAATATAAAATATAAAAATTGGAGGAAATAAGGGACCGTTGAAAATAATTACAAATAAAAATTTTAAACCCTTTTAAAAAAAAGATGAAACTTTAAGCAAGCATCATTCACCAGATTCACAACTACTAGGGAATTCTGTGGAATTCTGTTGTCTCAAAGTTGAATAACCTACATCAAACAAAGACACCAAATGCAGCATGCAACACCAATTCATGCAGGAAAAATATATTCCCAGGACTTAAGGCACAAGCACCATTAGTTGGTGAATATGCCTTAATGTTCCAATGAAAGAAAGCAAGCAACAACAAGTCAGCAGGCATATTGCAGGAAAACATAAGGACAGAAACCAGCATGTGTCATCACTCAAAACAACAAAGATGGTAACAAAGAATGGAAAGCACAGAATCATGCAGAGCTACATACTACAGCCAACATGCAAAGGATGGAATACACAAGCCTGGGGAGATTTGTTTATAGGCTTTAGGGATTGAGAGGGTCAAGATTGAATTCAAGACCTCATCATCCCATCAAAGCCATGAATGCATGCAGGGTATTCCAAAAACAGTGAGGTGCAGCAAGACAAGTGCAAATGGAAAAGACAATTCAATTTGTGCAGCCAGTGCACATGAACATACTCAAATTGCAACAACATCATACTACAAGCAGTGCTGAGAGACCAAAGGGGTAGACAATTCCATTCAAAAAACAGCAATTATAGTCAAACAGAGCATATGCAGGCTACAGAAGATGAATGAATTGAGAGCAGTAGCAAGGGCTAACAAGCAATGTTACCAAATCAGGTCTACAAGGCAAAACAGAGTGTTTCCATTTGGTATTAAGAAGAAAGAGTGCACCATAGGGAAGAGACCAACAACTCATACATAATTAAGGAGATATGCATATCTATGGTCGTGATGCAGTGCAAGTGTGTGTGGTGAAAGATCATAAGCACAAATCATCAAGAAGTACAGAGACCATTAAGGAAGCAAGCAAAACCGGTAACACAATAGCAAAGCAACACAAGATTCAGCCCTAAAAATACAACTAATCGACTGACTCAACCAGGTAATACCAACAACTCAAAGCAGCTACATTCAATCACCAACATGCAAGGACTCAAATTGAAAAATGCAAGCAATGCTGATTTAACAAGAGTCAGTCAAATATATGATGAATTGAAAGGTGCCTGCTGATCACAGAACAGGTGCAAAGACAATCAAAGCAATGTTCATTCATCAAGGGCATAAATAGCAGAAGCAATTTTCACAGATTAGAGACTATTTTTGAAGGAAATATAGCTCAACTTCTTAAAACATACCATTGAGCTTGCATTCAATCATACAAGGCCAGTAAAAACAGTGACATACGGTGACAATAGCAGAGCAATTTCCAAGCTAAAAAAATAGTCAACAACAAGTGGAGATCATTACAAAGGAGAGAGAGAGAGAGAGAGAGAGAGAGAGAGAGAGAGAGAGAGAGAGAGAGAGAGAGAGAGAGAGAGAGAGAGAGAGAGAGAGAGAGAGAGAGAGAGAGAGAGAGAGAGAGAGAGAGAGAGAGAGAGAGAGAGAGAGAGAGAGAGAGAGAGAGAGAGAGAGAGAGAGAGAGAGAGAGAGAGAGAGAGAGAGAGAGAGA
>AWUE01020379.1:0-23798 GCA_001974825.2 Corchorus olitorius | reverse complement strand
AGAGAGAGAGAGAGAATCTTACCTTGAGAGGGAAAAGCCAGCTCAGCAGCCAGCTCTCCCACCCATCCACAGCCGCGGATCCCTTTCTCCCAACCACCCTACAAAAGACAAATTTGGTTAGAGCAAAAATAGGAAGGAAGGAAAACAGAAAGAAGGGGAATCATGTGATTCATTGAACCAAAAAAAGAAACAGATACACACAAGAATACACAAAAAAAAAGCTCAGGGACTGATCTTCCTTCTCTTTCTTCACTGTCTCTCTCTCTTATATCATACACAAAGGCTCTCTGGTTCTCTCGACACACCTCCACACACCCACACATAAGAACACTCTCAATTTTCTCTGATAACCAAAAAAAGCTTCATCGTTTCTCTCCAAAGAAAAACCCACTAAACACTCCATAGACACTGATCTCACCTTTCGACTTTTTTTCTCCCATCCATCGAAAACACTGAAGAAAAAAAAAAGTTGAAGACTCTCACCATGATCTTCTCTCTCAGGCTCTCACCCTCTTTATCGCCAATACTCTCCCTCATGGAAAAATGACACACACAAAATATACATCTTCCCGGGAAAAAGTGACACCAAATACACACCAGAGGCCCTGATCTCACTCTCGATGAATTCTCTTTCTCTTCTTTCTTTGGAATCGGAAAGAAAGTAGCTTTCTTCCTCAAGCCTTCGGATTGAAACAAGGTTAGGGTTCATGGGAAAAATTTGGGGGTTTTGTATTTTGGAGGCTTAGATTGGAAGTTTGAAACGGTGGAAGGCTAACATGGATGGAGTAGTTTAACATAGTCAAAGATAGGCTCAATCGGATGGCTAAAAACGGAGATCCAAGGGTGATGATCTTAGCTCGGTTAAGGCTCATTTGAGGGTGAAAAAAAGGTTCTTTTTTTGAAACTAGGATCGGGGATAGCTTTAGGAAGTGGAGTGGAGCGGATCTGGAAATTTTGAGCTTAGTTTGCAGTGGGAAATGCTCTGGTGGCGGCGGCTCCACCCCAAGGTGATTCCCGACAGCCCTAAGACAGGCAGCGGCGCGGCTTGGAGAAGGTGATGCTGTTTGAGAGCTATTAGGGTTTATCCTATTTATACAACCCTTTGTGTTCGACCCAAATCCAACCCAGAAGCCGCGGGTCGACCTAATTCAGGTATGATTTTTAATTTCTTTCAATTAAGTCCTCAATTGAGTGCAATTAAACCCTATGTTTTATTAATTAATTCACATAAAGCTTGCAATTTGTTTCCGTTTTTAATGTAGTCCCTGATTTAGGGTAATATTAATTATCTGATGCAATTTTGTCCCTGATTTAAGATTTATTTCTTGATTAAATGCAATTTGGCCCCTACTTTAGGATTTTATTTACTCTTGATGCAATTTAATCCCTGATTTTAGAAATTGATGCTAGGATTGTGCGATTGGGTGCCTAATTTATATTATTGATATTTAATTTATGCTATTTGATTCTTGAATTTGCTAATTGTTTACTTTATGTGCAGAAAAGTCTCCGATTTGTCCAATTTGGCCCTTATGCTTTTATTTCCTCTCCTTAAGTTTTTTTTTTATTATTTAAGTTATCGGCTTAATTAAGCTTTGGTTTGTAATAATTTAGTAATTAGTGTAGTGGTAAAGTAGAAAATAATCACGTGCACCAATGTCATGCATAGTATATGTCACATTGCTATGATTAAAATGTATTAATATTCGTCTTTTGCCGAGATAAAGGGTCTTTCAGATAAATGTACTCGGGTACGAATTTCTGGGAGCCCCTTTTAGACCGATCTTTTCCATAAATACCCCCATAATGCGTAGGAAGGGTTTATGGAATTGATTTCGGGTAGACTTGTGTTAATGCATGTAATTAAAAATGATCATGCATTTTACTTGGCATTCATGCGAGTTAGCTAAATAAGAATCAGTAAATAACTGTCTTTTACGATGACGGGTGGGTCCCAAGTAAATGTACTCGGGTACGTATTCTTGGTTCCCGCTCCGAGATTGGGTTATCCCCGAAATACCCCTATAATGTGTAAGAAGGGTTTCAGGTTAATTTCAAGTATACTGTTGTCTACTGATTAATTAAAATATGCCAGTTCATGCATCATTTGCATTCATTCTTCCTTTTCTTTCTAAGATTAATCATAATTAAGAAAATACAAAAAGATCATTTTTCTCCAAAAAGCATTTTTCAAAGACAAGTGTTCTCTTACTCAGTTTTTCAAAATGAATTAAAATTGGTAATCAAGTGTTTTAAGATTTAAATAGAGGTTTTTTTTCATATCCCAATTAGACTTAGTTTATCAGTAAAAGATGGAAAAGGTTTTTCAAAACAATAAAAAAAAAAAGAAGATTTTCACACCATTTTTAGGGAGATTAAAATGGAAGTTTTAAAAACAAAGTAAAAGACTTTAAGAATAAAAAATAAAGGGGTTTGACACGGCATTTTCAAAATTTCTTCTCAGTATGGGAGAGTCAACAAGAGAACAAATAGTGAAAGAAAATCGAGACAGAATTGATCGACAGTGTTCGATCATATTTTTCGAATTCTCGACATTTGTTTTAAAGATGATTTTATTTTCTTTTATTATAAGGGTAACTAGTAATTATAAAATCAAGGAAAAAAAAAAGGATTGTGAACAATTTTAATGTTACTCAAATTCGTTCTTCAATAACCAAAAAAGAAAAGAAAAAAAAATACTCAACTAATAAATCCGATCATCAAATGGACCATAAAAAGATGCAAATGCTTTACTGTATTTCCCATATAAAAAAGAAGAGTATCCACTGGTATAAATGAAGCAAAAAGAGAAAGGGAGAACTTACCTTCAAATTACCTGGAAGATTGAAGAAAAAACCTGAAAAAAAAAAAACCCACCGATTATTTAACAAAAAGTAAAAAGAAATGAAACTGACTTACAATCCACTTAAGTTGATGACTTCGCATAGAGAAAACTCACCAGTGGGCAAGATAAAAGCCAATGACAATAGGATAATAATTAGGAAAAGTAACAAACCCTGACAAAGGTAAGAAAACAAAGTTGTATCCTTGGAATGATAAATATCAAGTGTGAAAGGATTGAAAAGTTGAGACAACAATAAAAACTTAGGAACATTAAAATGGAAGACTAATATATATTTGAGGTCCAATGATGCATGACTAAGAGACCCATGGTTGAAGCTGAAATTAGATGGAAAACATTAAGAGGAAATAAATATAGAAATTACAACAAAAGCCACCCTTTCTAAAGGTGATTTAATTAAGAAAGCGTTATCAAGATAAATGATGCTTCAAATGATGCAGTTGATGGATTCAAATGATACAGTTGATGGAAAGTAAGCAGAGGACTGCTGAGACAAAAGGTAGCTAAATTTCTTGTCTGTGGACAATCGATTACTGGTTTTGTGTTGTTTTTCCTAGTCATTAAATGGCTCGTTGGCTGAAATTAATTTAGGCTGATGAACAACAGGTGGAAGGTTTGAGCTTATTTGAAGTGGAGCAAGAACATTCAAAGTGTTCTTGTTTGGTTCATGAAAAAGAAGATGATTGATCTTCTATTGAGGAGAGAGAAGGTTTATTTGGTGTTTGTAGGAGAAAAAAAACTATTTCAATCTTTTTTTAAAGAAAATAACAATTTTTATATTTTTTAAAAAAGATTCTGATTTTAAAATTTTTAGTTAATAAAATCCTTTTAAAATTTTTATTGTTTTATTTATTTAAATAAAATAAAAATCAAAAATTATTTTTCATTCTAAGACCGGCTGCCACATCAGCAAAAAAGACGGCGTTAGTGCCATGCCAGCATATTTAACGGATCTGTTACGGTTGTCTAACGTGAGGGACCTCGGGTGATAAGTTCTGATAGTAGAGGGACGAATTTGTAGAAAAAAAAATACAGGAATCAAAATCAACATTTCGTATAGTACAGGGACCTCCCTGGTACTTTTACCCGTTTGAATCGAACCAAAGTACAGTAAAATTGTGGGAATGAGGTGGGAAAGAATAAAGAAAAGGGGTTTTTATTTTTTTTGCGCTTATGAAAACAGAAGAATGAGGAGGAGATTTTCAGGCCAAAAAAGAAAAAAAGGAGGGGATTTTAACAGAGACGTGGCACGATCTCAGCCGTATATTGGTTGGGAAATTACATATCTGGCCATAAAAACAGTTGAATGAACCAATGAAAAATCAGAGATTTTGGGCATTTTTAGAAGTTGGATCGGCTTTTGTATTGATGGTATAATATGCACCAGAGAAGTAGTAAAGAAATCAACCAAGGGTCAAAAACAACAAGGACGAATCTAGATTATTCTGGAAAACATAAACTGTAGTAATCACCAACAACTAAAATCACAATCATAATATCCAAAATGTAACCAACAACTAACAATCTCAGTCATAATATCTACAAAAGTAATAGTCCATAGTAATACTCCATCACTCCTAATAGTCCATAGTAATACTCCATCACTCCATAGTAGACCTTCATATTCCATAGTAGTCAGACCTCCTCACCCAATGGCGGAGCCATGTAGAAGCAAGGGGGGCCATGCCCCCCCCTCCCCCCAAAATTTTCAAAAAAAAAATTATTAAATAGGCATCTAATATATAAAAGAAATGTTAATTTTTATATTTGGCCTCTCAAAAAAGTAAGATGGTCCTCCCAAAAATTATATCCTATGAAAATTATAAATAATTTTTAGTTTCTTTATTAGCTTGAAAAAAATTATCTCACTTCAAAGTCAAGTCTATACACACTCATAACTCATTTCAAAAATAAAAACATGCACCCTAATTTTAAAGTCTCCAACTATCCATCACTTTATAACCATTATTTCAAATAAGATATATATTCATTATTATCATTATAGTCACTTTATAATTTATAAACTTCAAAGAAATGAAAGATAATGTTACAGTGAAAGTTCTCTAGTTGAAATTAAGTCACCATTCTATATTTAGTCATGTTCCATTAGGAAGGGATGTGTTGTTACATTAATCCTAAATTTGGAAAGGGTTTAAATTCTATTAGGATGATCCTAATTAGGATCCCATTAAAATGATGCCACCTAATCAATTTTAAGAGATCACTAAGATGTATTCTACACTCTCCCTCATCAAATCAACTTTTAATTCATTCTATATTTACTTTCACCTTAATTAAGCAATAAACATACAAAAGTAACAGGGTAAAAAATGTACCGAATCATAGTAAAAAAATCGATAAGATGAGAAATATATTTTCTTAAAAAATATTAAACAAAATTAGGGTTTAATTGTTTAATATTCTAAGGTAATTTTTTAAAAACTCTCTTGCTATTTTTTTTATCGTGTTTGGAGATTTAAAAAATTATATATTATTTCATAATATTAATTACGAAGTTGATTTTTTGATTAATAAATATTAATTAGAAGAATTTTTTTCCCCTACTAATTAAAAGAAATTAGAAGTCTAGAGTTATAACTTATCAGTTGGTTGATAGAACCAATTTTTTTTATTTTAAAGAGTGTGTTTAATTATGGTAATTTTTAATAATAAAACTTACTCTTAAAAAATAGTAGTATATTACATATTCCTAACGTTGGGACGAAAAACCTATTTTCCTAAGAAAAATTCAATCTTAACTAGAATCAAGTGAATTAATGCACTTGACTGATTGATATATGCAATAAATAAGAGTTAATATGGTAAGTTAGGGTGTAAAATATATCTTGATGAAGATTCAAATTTGATTAGGTGGCATCATCTTAATGGGATCCTAAAAAGACCCCTTTTTAGGATGATCCTAATAGAATTTAAAAAGAAGTTGTTTATATTTAGTTGAATTTGATGTGCATATATCAACGGAGACAGAAAATTAGTTGGATTAATTTTAGATAGAAATTAGAATTGAAAAAACCATATTGTTTTGCTATTTTATGTCATGGTATCATTATCACTCAAAATTTTTTGGTGTACAATCCCTCGGTAGTTACATTGAATCTCAATTAGTTTGGAATTAAGTCACATCAGACCACAAATGAAGACGAATTTTTCCAACATTTATTTTCTTTTGAGTCATAATGATATAATGACATAAAATAGCAAAACAATATGGTTTTTTCAATTTTAATTTCTATCTAAAATTAATCTAATCTCATACCCAAGATCTTCGTTAATTGCATTAAGCACCTTCACTCGACAAAATGAAAATTTACATACACTTTCCTCTTGGCTAAAATTTCAAATAGGTCCCTGAACTTTGCCATAAATCTCAAATAAGGGCACGAACTTTAAAAAAGGCCAAATAAGGGTCCCAACTTTTCGGAAAGGCTCAAATAGGTTCATTATGTTAATACAAACGGAGCGTAAGTTACACCATAGAAAAAAGAGCGTGAGCAAATAAGAAATTGACACACGGCTTTTATTTTCAAAGAAAACATGGTATACCTTAATTCAAATGCAATATCTCTTAATCAGAGTTGACACTTTGATGATTTTTTTTGCTTGATATTTTGCTTGGTTTATTGCTTGACACGTGGGGTAGCTAACTTTTAGTTGGTTAATTATAAAAGCTATGCAAAGCTCTCTCAATATTCATCATACTAAAAAACACAACTTTGTCTCTTTTACCATCATCCACCCACAACTACTTCTAACACTGCCATTCTCATTTCCTTTGCCTCTTCAATCCTTCCAAGAACATCCCAACTCTCCATAGCTAGAAAGCAAAAACCTTAGTTCATCCCAAGAATAGTATCATGCAATAATGGTAGTGACCAAAACCCTACTCCCAAAAACACCGAAAAATCTTTTCTCTCAAACAGATCTGATAGAAGAGATATTCTTCTTAGCCTTGGAGGTTTTTATGGCCTTAGCCAGGTACAAGTTTTTATGGCCCCCCCAAGATCGAAATCCTGGCTCCGCCACTGTCCTCACCTGCAACAATTAGAAATGATTAATTTTTAAAAAAAATGTTTAACTTATCTAGATTAACAGAAAAATGATTTACTTAAATCTAGACGTACCAGTAGCTATCTAAGCCGATGATCGGCTACGGTAGATAATGGTGCACCGACCATCGCGTATACTGCTACGCGAAAGGTAGTGCTCTCAACCACTCTAGATGCAGTGACAAAGACGGTATTAGCATCTGTACCCCAATACCATCCCCCGAGCCTCCTCAGACCACGAAATGCAACAACCGCGTGCCCATGAACGAGATAGCCCACCGCTAGAATATCATCTGGGATAGCTGAAGATCAAGGGTGACAACGGGCCGACGACCCTGAAATAAAACCAGAAATGCAAAACCATCCCCCGAGCCTCCTCAGACCACGAAATGCAACAACCGCGTGCCCATGAACGAGATAGCCCACCGCTAGAATATCATCTGGGATAGCTGACAGATCAAGGGTGACAACGGGCCGACGACCCTGAAATAAAACCAGAAATTATTAGAATCAAAACTATACCTATTGAATACTTAATTATATAATATACACCTTGAACCAACTTCCATTATTTACTTGTCAGTTTAGAGATTGGGTTTGAAATCTTTTAAACTACAATGAATAATTAAGTTATATTTAGCTCATTTCACCATTGAAAGAATTTTGATTCCACCATTACACCACTGGATGATTCTGCTTCCTCCTTCCTGTTTGAGACATGTACTCGCTAAAAAAATGCTTTGGGACCCATCAAAAAAAATAAAAATAAATAGTGCTCCAATCGGACCAAATCCACTACAATAACAGGGCTTGGAAGCCCAAATATTCTAACATCAATTGGGCTTGTAAGCCCAAATTACTTGGTAAACAGGCTAATGAAAAGCTCGACCAATTCCACTACAATAACAAGGCTTGGAAGCCTAAATATTCTAACATCTGCAGAAAAGGAAAATAACATAAAAATGCCAAAGAGCAATTATGAATATGATTTATGAAGTCAACTGTACGAACAACAAATATATGAACCTAATAACTCCTTAATAATTTTCAGAGGGGATCACCTGAATAAATGCCGCAGACCAGGAGCCACGATCAAAGAGCTGTGATGGCAGACAGAGACGATCGACATTAGGGAGCAGACATTAGGAAACCGCTGTATAATCAAGTAGCATTGTCCTCGTCTCATTAATAAGGAGTAGCAGACCAACTTTTAACTACTCAAGATTCAATCATCAAACTATACTCGGGCAATTCCATTCACAACTGCCATATCCCCCATCGCCCTTTTCAATCTTATCCCACTAGTGCTTCAACTCTAAATATACTAAATCCAAGACTATTTTGCTACAAATTCTCTCCTTTTAATCTTTTTACTAATACTAATCATGTATAGAGCCTATACTCAAGTGAGTATGGCAACAAAAGATACAGGATAATCAAGTCAAGACTGATTATAATTTGTGATTGAAGGCAAGCCATTGATCAATATGAAGTACTGAGAAAGGGGATATCGAAATATAATCCAAATAGAATTGGTACAGAGATAAGCATGAGACTGTATCGGTGTAAATAATAATATTGTGAAAGTTAAAAAAAAAAGGTGACATTTGTTTCTGCTAAAAAAAAGGTGCAACATCAATAGAATGATGTTTCTGCTATCACTTACTTATGGTAATGCTAAACACTATTACTAATGCCATCAAAAATTTCATAAAAGGAGCATGTCCTTTATCGTAAACAACATTACTAATGCTATAAGAAATTTACACTATTTAATTTGTTTTGTTTTCCCAACATAATTAATTGCCTTCATATTTAGAGATATATCCAGTATTCCATGTTCTGTCAAAACTCAGCACAAAGTCAACCTAATCATTGCAGTGAACATTGATTTGCAAAGTAAACAAAAACGGGAATTAATCACATCAAGAAAACACCCAAAAAAACAAACAGGTCATGAAAAACAAACCGGTTCAGTATACAATCGTTTCTATAAATCATTGACAGCATTCTAAGTCATAAAATGTAAATAAAACAACCACAATCTCATAATTGTTGCTCTAAATCAGTACAAAGCTAGGAAAAAATGCATAAAAAATATATATCATATATTAATATAATCCCAAGCCCAAATGAAAATAACATAAACAACAAAAAGTTCCCTTTTTTTGCCATGCAAACCACAATAGCGTAAAAGATCAGTTTGATCATTTGCAGTATCCAGAGAGGAGAAAGTAAGTGTAAGAATAAGGTACTCCTATCAATCTTCAATTAGTTTGCAGGTAAAGCTTTTCATCTAAGTCTAGTTTATTAAATCCCTCTGTGAAAAACCTATCTCATGGGAAAAAATTTGAAAACTTACTATTCTTTACTTTCTAAATTAACTCACAATATGTTCCTCCTTTTCAAAAGCAGTAACTACCAATATACAACTTATGATTAAAATAAATAGCAAAAACAAAAGAACCACAAAACTATAGCCTACTTTCCATTGGTAAAAGAAATACTAAGGTAGAGAAGAAGAAATAACAGGTGAATATGAAGAAGAAGAAACATCTACAAATTACCTGGACTGACTGGATTTTCATCAGGACTATTTAGTGGGAAAGATTTAGAGGAACTTGGAATTGAAAAAGCAAAATTAGAGCCTGTAATTTTTCGAATTCAGAGTATTTTCATGCTCTAACACATAATCAATTTAAGATATTATTAAAATTATAAGTGAATATTGCAGAACAGAGAATGCAGAATTTGCAGATACTGAGTCTGATACAGAGAATCAATTATTTGACAACATTGCAAATGTTGAAGATGTCAAATTGCAAATCTACAGAGAAAAATTTGACAACATTGTTCTGCAATTTAAGATGTACTAAATTGAACAGTTATAAGTGAATATAATATAAGAAAACGAAGTCCACAAAAAAAAACAAACAATAATTCAAATCACCTTATAAGCCTCTTTTTCAAATCAATTCCCAATCAACAACATGTGAGCAAAAACAAACATAACATGGGGTCGGATGGCCTTCCGATTAGCTTCAGCTTCTCAACCACTGTTATTATGTAGCCAGTAAGAGATCATTGAAAAATAAATAGGCTTCTAGCAAAATACAAATTAAAAAAAAAATCTATCATCAAATAAAGCTTTAACAAAGAGCTAACCATGATCAAAATAATCCAATATATATTACAGAAAGAAACCAAAATGTAAGAAGAAGAACAAGAAATGATCCAATTCCCATAACCATCGCAACTTCCAATGCCACCGAAACAATAAAAAAGAGGCTTATAAGGTGAGTTTTAAGCCCAAATTAACATCCCTATAAAACCAAAGGAATTAAGTTTTCTGTAATATTACACTTTTTTATTTAATAGCCAACCACAGCAGACAGCAATCACTAAACATGCGGGAAATCTAAAGATCAAAGAGAACAGACAAAAAAACATAAAGACCCATTGAATAGCAAACAAACTAACGTAGCGGAAGAATAGAAAAGGATTCACTCAAAAGAAATAGGCTAGATTAGGTTAGATTGAAAAGGATAAATAGGGTTTCACAAAACCTCCATGGCAGCCAGTTTGGTGGAACTTTATTGACTTTTTTCTTTCATTTTTTTAAAACCATATCTTTATTGATTTTTTCTTTTTGTTGATTTTCTGATTTCCTTTTTTTCTTTTCCTTTCTTATGTTTTGAATTTTTCTTTTTTTTTTGAGGTATTCTTTTTCTTTCTTATTAAGCTAATATATATAATAATAATAATGAATTGAAAGCTCAAGATGGAATGGGCTTAAACCCAAATTAAACTTAAAAAGAGATGATCCAAATAAAAGTTACATGGGCTTAGAAAATGAATTTGGGCCAACAAAAATTGGAGATTAAGACCAAGAAGCATGGTTTTTGAAATCGGGTCGGATCGGATGGTTTGATCGATTTAATCGGGACCTGAATAGATATCCGGCCCATTGAGGGTACCCCCTAATCGCAGTTTCACTGAACTGTCCAAGAACCGGTTGGGTCGTCCAACCCGGAACTAGGAAAACCGGCAAAGTCCAATTTCTTTAATTTTCTTTTTTGTGTCTTTTGAAATTAACCTGAATTGATTAAAAAAATTGGAATCAAAAGACTAATTAAAACAATAGTAAAGCAAGACAGATAGCCAGACCCCTTCTTCGACAAAAAAAATTGAAATTTAGAAATCCCCTAAACCAAAAGCTAGGGTTTCCAATTCCATCTTTTGGAAAAGTAACCACTACCCATCCATTACCGCCTCACCCCGTTCGCCTAACCTCGCCTTCGACGACCACCGGCCATCCGTGTGCGGCACACCGCCGCTTGACTGCCTTCTCGTTGCTGCTGCCTTCAACAACTTCTTCCTCCATCAAGCTTGGTTTCCGATTTGGATTTGGTTTGGAACTTAGTACCACTTAGTAGTTGGTATAGTAGTAACTTTCTTTTAAATAAAAACTTGGAAGGTCTTAATTTCAATTCACAATGATAATATGTAGGGAAGAAGAAAGGATAAGAAGGGAGGGAAAGTTTGTGTCGAGAATGGTGGTCCGTAAAAGAAGATTGGAAGTTAATATTTTCAAAGTAAAAAACCTGAAGTCTAGTGAATTAAGGGAAGGAATAGTCAAAGTTGCAATTTTTATTTTAATTTTAAAGGGATATGAGAAATGTTAAGGTGTAGAACATGATTTTTTAAATCGAACCGCCCAATCCGACCGGTTCAACCGCCTACCGGATACGCATCCAGTCTTATAAAGGTACCTCAACCGCGGTTTCAATGAACCGTAATAGAACCGTACGAACCGTGTGACCCGGAACCGGATCAAACCATTAATTTTCGGTTTTTTAACCTTTTAAACAAAAAATAGCAAAATTGAAATTAAAAACAAAAGGAAAGGTAGAAACCGACACAGACTAAGACTCTTGCTCTCCTCGACAAAATCAAACAGAAAAAAAATTGAAACAAAGAAAACCCCCAAATCGCCAAAGCTAGGGTTCTTCAGTTCTTCTTCAAAATGTTTATTGTTACTAAACATTTTACTTAGAAATAGAAAGGGAAGATTTTATCAGAAATGGTGACCAACCAAGATGCTAAGAAGAACGACATGTCGCAGAAAGATTCATCTTCTGCGAAATCTCACCAACTCAAAATATGTAATATACTATACAAGCATGTATCTTGTTTTTTTATTCTGTCAATGCCATTCAATCTTGGATTCAAAAACTTACCATTTTTTTTGCGTTTTTTGAAGGTTAAAAGGAGTTCCATCGTCTTAAATGCTCTTCTCCATATTTACAAGCTGAAAGTCAAGTTGAAAGAAATGCAAAGAGAGTACCAAAACCTTATATCAGAAACTGTTACTTAACTCTGCTGAAACATATGCAAATCCCAAAGTGCTCTGTTTTTCCCCTTTCTAATTCTATAAAGAAAACCCCAAAAGTTGTGGGTTGTCGTTCAGCCGAAGGGTCCAACCGATTGGACCGGTTAAATCGCCAACCAGAGGCATTGGCGGTTCAAGCCATGGGTTGGTTACAAAAAGCTTGGTATAGAAAGGTGTACCATAAATAAAATACGATTCCCTTCTTGGCTTTGAATCGACCGACCGGGTCAATCGTTTGTAGGGGTGAGCAAAAATCGGGTCAACCATGAAAATCGACCGACCTATTTAGAAAACGGTTGAAATGGATCAGTTTTCTCGGTTGATCGGGTCAATCGGTTCAAGAAGTCAGTTTTAGTGATTAATCGGGTCGGTTGTCGATATGAACATTGAAACCGAAACCCGACCCGAGAAACCGAATAGTCAAAACAACATCGTTTTGTATATAAGGTTAGTTTTGATTTTTATTTTGATTATATATAATTATATATATTAAAAAATAATATCTGAAAAATAATTACAAATTATTTTCTAATTTATTTTAATAAATCAAAAATAAAAGGAAGTATAAAATGAGTTTTTTTTTTGTTTCATTCTTAAAATTTTTCAAACTGAAAAACCGACCGAAACCGATTGATTTCGGTTTTGGTGATTTCCCATTAAGTCGGGTCGGTTGATAAATTAGAATATCGGTTTTGGTTGAAACTGACCCGATGCTCACCCCTAGCCGTTTGACCCGGGCAACAGAGACTATAGCGGTTCAAGCCACGGGTCGGTTATTGAAACCATGCCAAGAAGAAAAAATAAGTCTAAGGATAAAAATAAAATATATTAGCATAAAAACTAAATTTGCCCAAGGAAGGAGGAATGACCTAACGACCAAAAATGATTTAAAAGGAGTGAACCCAATATGAATCTAGTAAAAGGAATTCAAGGATCCAAAATTGGGTGTCTACACCTTATCAGGCCCAAATGTACGGAATTTGCATGGGCCGCTGACTTGATCCATGTTTGATCATCGAAATCTAAGTGAGATGGAATCATGACCATTCGGCAATATACTGAAGTTGATAGTTCGGCCAAAAGTCAACTTGTGTACATACTTTAAATTTAGATTGTGAAAATTTACTGTGGATCGGCAATGTCTTGTAAGCCTTGCTTTGATATTCTCATGGAGGGTCTGAAATCAAAGTCTAGTAGAGAGAATAGTATTGCCGATCGGCAATGTCTATAGGTATCATAGATTTCTCCGACTTTCGGTTGATATATAAAATGCAAGTTTCAATAGCATCAAGTGTAGTCTTTTTGAATTGTGACATCCTTGAAAAATGTGAAGAGTATTCATGGCAATGTGCACGTAAACGTTCGGTAGATTGCCCAAATTGAAGGCCACGTGCTTCTTTTCTTTGAAAGGCACGTTGATGAAAGATGGCAACTTGTCCAACTTTTGGCTGGCTTTTGGAATTGGTAATGCCACATGTCTGATGTCAGCAGAGAATTGGCCATGCCAAAATATTTATGGTCGTTCGGCCATGCTTTAAACTTGGCAGATTGGCCAAATTTTCAATTCTTGTGAAATATAAAATGGCTTGGGTTGACTTATTGTGTTGGTTATGCCACGTGTCGAATTAGCATTGGTCAACTTTATGAAATGGCACCGCGATTCAAGGCCGGTCTCCCACGTTGTAATTTCTTGAATTTTTTTTTTTTTTTACGTTCAGACTTTTCATCCACCATGGCTTTATTTTGCTTGATGAATGCCCTTTCGCCATTTTTGGCATGCTTTGATAGATGAATGTCGTTTGACCATTGTTGGGATACTTTGATAGATGACTGTCTTCAGCCATTTGTTGCCATCAGGGGCGGAGGGAGGGGGGCAGGCAGGGGCCATTGCCCCCCAAACCTCTTACATATGTATATGTTGTAAGTGATCTTAACAAAATTGGACAAATTTAGCTTTAGCCCCCCCTAAGTTGTAAAATTTTTGGCCCCCCACTCTTACATGATTATTTTCTATATAATAAAGTTTATATTTTTATCGATATTAGTCTATATTTTCACTTGCTTTAGCTCTTGGAATAAGTGATCATTTAAGTATTAAATTTAATTGATTCTTTAAATTATGGTTCAAAATGACACATTATTATTAGTTGATAATTTTGTTATATGAAATGATGCATCAAGAGCAACAAAAGAACCCGTAATACTATGTGACATAATTTGTATATAAAATAATTAAGTACCGTATGTCCCCCCCAAGCCGACAATCCTGGCTCCGCCCCTGGTTGGCATACTTGCCTTTAGCAGTTCTCCAAGGCTTTGTATATTTTAATGCTTGTGTTGTTTTGCCATATGCAAAGCATGTCGTTCTAATAAGGAGTTTATAGTGTTGATTTATTTCAACTTTGTTTGTTTGCTATGAATACGAACATGTCCTTCTCATAAAGAGTTCGATGCTTACGTTCGACCACAACTTAGTTTTGATGTTGTCATGATAAGTCCGGATCGAAATCTAAGGTCAATTACGAATTTTATTGTTCTCACAAAGAGTACAGGGCTTACATTCGGCCATAACTTAGTTTCGATGTTCTCATGATGAGTCCGGATCGAAATCTAAGATCAATTACGAACTTTGTTGTTCTCACAAAGAGTTCAGGGCTTACGTTCGACCACAACTTAGTTTCGATGTTCTCATGACGAGTCCGGATTGAAATCTAAGGTCAATTACGAACATTTTTTTGCGATAAACTTTTTTAACACTTAAAAAATAACTTTTTTAAATTTGACTTAATTCCACGTGGTCATTTATCTTAGCAAAATTTTATTTGACGCATTATTAACGGACGTGTGTTTCACGCGCTAACAATAGTCAGAAATAGTACTAAATTGAGCTTCTTTTAAACGTTTGGTATCAATTTGAGCCAACTTTTAGGTTTGGGGTACCAAATTGAGATTTTAGCCAATAGCTTCCTGCGATTCGTCGTGGCAACACTTTTTGACATATAATCGTAATGTTTTATTTCATATTTAAAAAGTATTAATGAGGAAGTTTAAAATGTTAAAAAAGATTTAAAAAATAAAGTTGAAACATATAATCGTAAAATAGAATGATTTAGGGACTAAATTGCATAAAATAAAAATGTCTAAAGGTTTGGATGTAAAACAAATATAATAAAAGGGCTAAACCAAGTAAATTAAAAATAGCAAAGAGACTAAATAACATAACATAGAAATGTATGAGGATGATTTCGTAAATAAACAATATGTGACACTATATGGCAAGTGTCACACATAAATTAAGCTACTTGTTGAGTAATTCCTTGGTGGAATACTTTTATATATATAGACACCTCTTACCATTTTTTTTTTTGAAAGGAAAAGTAATTATTATTGATAAAGAAATCAAAAGCATCAAGACATAAAGTCCATATACCAGAGTGCAAGACACTAAATAGAGCAGACACAAAAGAAAGCCCTGCTACACAAAAACAGCTAAAACCAAAAACCTCCAGGCTATAATTAGAAGAAAAAAATAGCTATAGAATGCGATCAAATCCCATCTGTCATGCCTTGGAGCCAAAAATTCCATTCTACACTTAAACAGCAACAAAAACACTTCACACTCACTGATCCATACAAAAATCTCAATTCAAACATCCATAAGCTCAAAACAACACCCAAAACAAATTTAAAAACTAGTAGAAAAAGTATTATAAATACTTCATAGAGTATTAATGGGGACTTAAAAGCATAAAGTTGAAATGTCGAAGGTTATTGCATAAATAACCCTATACTGTGATTCTAATAATGCCATCGACTACGGAGAATCGGAGAAATTACTGTGATTCTAATAATGCCATCGACTACGGTGATATTCATCTTGTTTCTCTACTCTTCTCTTCTCCCCTTTTCTCTTCTTCTTTTCTCTTCTTCTCACTCTTCTTTTTTCTCCTCTTCTTTTCTCTTCTTCTTTTCTCTTCTTCTCACTCTTCTTTTCTCTCTTCTTTGTCTTATGGCAACTCTAATATAGAGCGTGTAAAATTGAGAGCTGAGACGCTAAGGGCGGGCGGGAATCAACACAAAGCGGCATTTTTTTTTCAACTCTTTGCAAAAAGAGCCCAATACAAATTCTTGGGCCCAAACAGCCCAATAAAGCAAAAACAGCCCAATACAAGTTCAACTTGCAGCAGAGGCAATTCAAGGGTATTCCCTTGGTGATTTTTTTCCCTAAAATATACCCTGCTTGGATGAAAAATTCTCACTTTCTACCCTACTTGGATACTCACTTTCTACTTTGATACTGAAGAATTCTACTTAGATACCCACTTTCTACTTGGAGAAGTTGGAGAAGAATACTCACTGACAGAAGGAGAAGAAGGAGAAGAAGAGACGGAAGGAGAAGAAGAGAGCTAAAGAGCTACTCACTACTCACTGAGAAGAGCTAAAGAGCTACTCACTACTCACTGTAAAGGAGCTGAAGAGCTTCCCGACGCTACTAACCCTAGATGCAAATATCATATGTATTTATAGAAGAAAATCAGGCTCAGCTGCACATCTTTTTCACATATTAGATATACTAGGTTTTGGCCCGCGCGAAATTGTTGGACTAATATCGAATTAGGATCTTGGGCTTGGCAGAAGTGTGGGCTTGTTCCTTTATATTGGGTTTGGGAAATTGTTGGACTGATATCGAATTTGGATCTTGGCAAAAACATTAAGGCAAGAAAATGGAAATTCTGGGGAGGAAAAAAAACAGAGAGAAATGGTTGATGAAATAGACTGGTTGCCGACAAAAAAAACCCTTGATGATATATTTAAAATGAAGAATAAATATGGTTCATGGTCAAGGGATGTGTATTTCTTTGAAGGAGGGTTATTTCACAATGATTATGGTTCATGGTCAAGGGATGTGTATTTCTTTGAAGGAGGGTTATTTCACAATGACTATGAATGTAGTTATTTGATGGACATTCTAATGTTTCCATATTTAAAATGACCCGGAACCTATGGAAAGAGATAGAATTTGTTTTCTTGTGTCATTTGTTGGCAACCATATTATTAACTTGAAGATAATAACTTTTCAATTACCAAACATTATCATTGCACAAGGTTAAACATGATCATTGGTGACCTGGGTCAATTCCATAGTTGAGTTTGGCATTTCCCAGCCTGTATGGTCAGGAAACAATATCGGACAAAAAGTGCTTAGATTAGTAACTATGCAGAAGAAGAAGATTAATAAATAATCACAAGGTAGATGGCCAACAAACAATTCAAGCTTTTTTCTTTAAAATGTAAAGAAAAAAAATGGAAAACAGCCAGGTTAGACAAAACAAAATCTTAAGATATGAGACGTTTCATATATATAAATATATTACACACAAGAATTGTTTGGACATCCTAGAGGGATCAAAAGACATGTTCCAGCCAAATAGTGTTCATCACTGGTTATTGTTCAAAGACCGACTGTCATCGCCATGATCTAGACTTGCCAACAGATCCCTGACTGTCGCACGCAGCTGGCGCAGTCGATTGACAACATAGATTTACTCCTCCAAAAGGATCTAAACAAATGCAAGTTATTCAAATAAGTTAGGGGAAGAAAAAGAGATGCAAGTTAAATATGAAGAAATCTTAAATAAGGTAGCATGGATTGAGTTGCTCACGCTGTTGTACAGTTTACGCCTCATGTACCTCTGATCACGAGTTTCAAACCTGAGTGCCATTGACTCGCGGTTGACGAACTCGTCAACATGCTTCCTTTGATGTTCATTCATGAGTAACTGTTATTGATTCTTCTGTCAAAAGAGGACAGTATGAGTAAAGTTTACAAATTCTCCGTAATGTTCTATAGAATTTTCTTCACAAAGCTTCCAAGGCCATTGATTAAATTGTTTGCATATAAAAACTTAAATAGAGAATCTTGCAATGAAATTCCCCAATAAAGACTTTTGAATTGCCTATTGTGGAAAAAATTATCAATAGACAATCTATACAAACATAAGCTGCCATTAAATGCCCTAGTCTCCTAATACAGTCTGCAATTCGATCCCTCAAAAATTTGCAACCAAGAACAACATCGAAAACAAACAGTCATGAAACTAAGAATAACAAAGAAAACGAAACCAGGCAAAACAATTTGACTTTCATACAAAACGAACCTC
Source organism: Corchorus olitorius (assembly GCA_001974825.2). Taxonomy (NCBI): domain Eukaryota; kingdom Viridiplantae; phylum Streptophyta; class Magnoliopsida; order Malvales; family Malvaceae; genus Corchorus; species Corchorus olitorius. The sequence continues at coordinate 5,315 of AWUE01020379.1, read as the reverse complement.
AGAGATAAGAATACTGAAAATCATATAGAAAGAATACTTTGTCAAATTTAGCACCATGAAATCATAATTCAGCCCCACAACCCTTAGTTTGGAAAAAACACCATTAAGAGCTTTAACAATCAAAACAGATGAAAGAAAAAAGGCGCTTATAAAGAATTTATATATATACCTTTTTCTTATTGCAAGATAAATAGATTTTTAGACAGTAATTATGTATAAAAAACAAAAGATAGAAACCTAGACATATCTGGCAAACTCTCATCATATGAAAACAGAAAACCAAACCAAATCCCAAGAAGTTTTAAGCTATGGACAAATAATCATACTAATTACCTAAGCTCTCAGGTCTTTTTTGTTATTTCCTTGCTCAAGATGGAATGTCTACTACTCTCAACCTGAAATCAAAGAAAGAAGCATCAAAGTTTGGCAAATGGCACAAATGAAAACAGCTTTTAAGATGCGTGAATTTGCAGGAAAAAATGTTTTGAAAGTACAGAAAAACCTGCAGGACTTGCTATTAAGCATCAAAGGAAACACTCTACGGGACAGAATGCCAATGACAGTGAGAATGCATGCAAGGAACTTCAAAATCCAACAATTCAGTTTTGGTAGAAGAAAATGTCATGCCAAAGGAAACACTCTCGATTGATTGCCTCCACAAAGAGATTACATTTTATATGCCATATTTCCCTTTTGCTTGCTGAAAAGGGTGTTCTTAATTTCTTTCTTTTTTTCCTTTTCACAATTTACCATCTCTGTTGTGCTTACACTATAAATTTCAAATCATGAATATTAAAACAGAAGGACCTGAAACACTGAAATACAAAAAGCCATTGCAAAAGAAACATATCAGTTTGACAACTAAAGCTTTCTAGTTCTGTAAGAATTGCTGCTTCAAGATACGGGGGACAAACACCATCAAGTTATCTATAAGTTATGAGTTTTGAAATCATCTTAGATTGTATAATTGGAGACAGGAGCATCAATCAAACACCAACTGGAAATCCCAATGTCACTTATATTGAAAGAGAAGCCATCACCAGCTAAAACATGAGCATAAATCGAACACCAGCTGGAAATCTTAATGTTTAACCTTTGATTCTGAAATCAGCAAATGAATATCTCAGAAAAGCTGCATATTCAACTAAAGTCTATTTAAGATGCAAGTTTGGAAAATGGCACAAATCAAAACAACTTTTAAGACGCGCAAATTTGCAGGGAAAATTGTTTTAAAGATGGGAGTCTAACAAATAAGACAAATTAAAATAACTTTTAAGACGCGCAAATTTGCAGGGATAAATGTTTTGCAAGTACAGAGAGAATGCAACTTTAGAAGAAAGGATTTCAAGAGTATTTGAAGGGCTACATTCACTAGAAAGCTCTCTCTTCCCCTATTTCTGTAGAATTTAAAATTAAAAAAAACATAGAAATTACCCCAAAAATCTGGTAGGAAAAAACAGATTTCTTGGGCTTCAATTCCTGCATTCTAAAGGTCCATCTATCATTCACACAATGGGACATGATTTCATATTATATACTTGTGGATTATTGAAGCAAATGATATATCCCTAGTACATTAGCATGAGCATGCAAAAGAATCAAACAAAGAACAACAAAAGATCTGTTGATTAGCTTGTTGACACAAAACAACAACAAAAAGCATCAATTCTTGTCAGAGGATTACCTCAACATACGCCAAAGATCAGACTGACATGAACGAACTAAAAAGCAAAGATTTAAAAAACCATGTATTAGTATGATTAGTCAAAAAAGATAGAGTTATTGGAAGATATTAACATAAGTCCAATGAAGAAGAGTTAAATGCTAAAGGGGATTTGAGATTTTTCAACAACATAAGACCAATCAAACACTATTAATCATGCCTAATTCTATAGCAAATAAAAACACCAGCAAGTACCCAAAAGTTATGAACAAAGAAAGGCTTGACTTTTTGACTGAGGACTAACTCTAATGGCTGATTCTATTTGTCCCTAACATAAGTCCAACGAAGAAGAGTTAAATGCTAAAGGGGATTTGACGTTTTTCAACAACATAAGACTAATCAAACACTATTAATCATGCCTAATTCTATAGCAAATAAAAACACCAGCAAATACCCAAAAGTTATGAACAAAGAAAGGCTAACCTTTTTGACTGAGGACTAACACTAATGCCTGATTTTATTTGTCCCTCTCGCACCAGGCAAGTCCATGGATGGTTGATAAAATATTGTTGGCGGTGGTTCCGAGCAAACGGTAGAGAAAGAACATCAGAAAACAAAAGGCAAATCAAGAAAACAAAAGAAGAAGAAGAAGGGAGAGAGGAAAAAAAAACCAACAACAACAATAGCAACGCATAGGGCAAAAATAAAACAGAGAACAACAAAAGAACTATTGATTAGCTTGTTAACACAAAACAACAACAAAAACCATCAATTCTTGTCAAAGATTAAAAAAACAGAAGCCTCCCAATTAGTGAGAGGAATGGAGTCAGCATAAGAAAAGGGGCAGCAGGAAGAACCATGAGCTGTTTAATTTTAGAAAAAGGCACCAATACCATACCACGCAAAGACAACCTGATGATGCAAGGGTAAAAAATAATAAAAGGCCAAAAATAAAGCATCAGCAAGACACATTGGACGCAAACAACAGGTCATAACAGCTAAAGATATCCCAACAACTAATAACTCGAAACAATTACATTTAAGAGAAAATCTTGACAACTAATAACTCGAAACAATTACATTTAAGAGAAAACTAACAAAGAAATTGAAAAAAAGAAAACCAAAAATGATCTCAAACTCTTCATCATATTAATTAATAATATGCAAATAAAATTAGTAAGCTGAGCAACAATGAATTTTAAGATATGAACCTGCTGGTGCAAGGAGGGAAAAAAAGCAAGGAACGCACAAAACTTGGATTTAGAGTAATAAATATTGAATGCTTCGAAGTCTTGATTCCATTTTGAAAGAGAAAACTGTGTCGAACAGATCAAAACATCACTAGCATACCTCTAATAAGTGAAATGGAATGATAATGAAACTATTGATAAGTAGTGAAATTGACAACACAAAACCAAACAACTCACAAAGGCAGTCGGACAGAGACGCTGCTATAGAAAAGGAAAAATAAGACCAAAATGCTAAATAGCAATTACAAACATGATTTATGAAGTAAACTGTATGAACAAACAATCTACACTAACATTGAGCTTCTAATATGAAGTAATGGTCAAGTTTAAGACTCGGCAACACCATAATAGAAGCATAGCACTCTCAAGTAACTTCCAACTTGCTTCCACAATCTGCACAGCAAGAGAATACCATAAACGTTCTTCCCAATAGACGTAAAAAAGATTTTGTAAGTGTAGTATAATGCAACATGCAAAACTCAATACAAACCCAATATAAAGAGTAAGATTATTTTATGCATATATTAAGTAAGGTCATCATATCTTTCACATATAATAAAGTGCTAAAAGTAATTAATAATATGCAGATACAATTAGTAAGCTAAGCAACCAATAATTTTAAAATATGAACCTGGTATTGCAAGGAGGGGAAAAAATCAAGGAACACATACAATATGGATCTAGAGTAATAAGTATTGAATGCTTCGGAGCCTTGATTCCATTATGAAAGAGAAAACTTTGTCAAACAGATCAAAACATCCTTAGCATACCTCTAATAAGTCAAATGGAATGATAATCAGGCTGTGTCGGACAGAGACGTTGCTGCAGAAAAGGAAAAATAACATAAAAATGCCAAAGAGCAATTATGAATATGATTCATGAAGTCAACTGCACGAACAACAAATATATGAACCTAATAACTCCTAAATAATTTTCTGAGGGGATCACCTGAATAAATGCCGCAGACCAGGAGCCACGATCAAAGAGCTGTGATGGCAGACAGAGACGATCGACATTAGGGAGCAGACATTAGGAAACCGCTGTATAGTCAAGTAGCATTGTCCTCGTCTCATTAATAAGGAGTAGCATACCAACTTTTACCTACTCAAGATTCAATCATCAAACTATACTCGGGCAATTCCATTCACAACTGCCATATCCCCCTTCGCCCTTTTCAATCTCATCCAACTAGAGCATCTACTCTAAATATACTAAATCCAAGACTATTTTGCTACGAATTCTCTCCTTTTAATCTTTTTACTAATACTAATCATGTATGGTGCCTATAATCAAGTGAGTATGGCAACAAAAGATACACGATAATCAAGTCAAGACTGATTACAATTTGTCATTGAAGGCAAGCCATTGATCAATATGAAGTACTGAGAAAGGGGATATCGAAATATAATCCAAACAGAATTGGTACAGAGATAAACATGAGACTGTATCGGTGTAAATAATAATATAAACCAAAAGATTGTGAAAGTTAAAAAAAAAAAAGGTGACATTTGTTTCTGCTAAAAAAAAGGTGCAACATCAATATAATGATGTTTCCGCTATCACTTACTTATGGTAATGTTAAACACTATTACTAATGCCATCAAAAATTTCATAAAAGGAGCATGTCCTTTATCGTAAACAACATTACTAATGCTATAGGAAATTTACACTATTTAATTTGTTTTGTTTTTGCAACATAATTAATTGTCTTCCTATTTATAGATATATCCAGTATTCCATTTTCTGTCAAAACTAAACAGAAAGTCAACCTAATCATTGCTATGAACATTGATTTGCAAAGTAAACAGAAACGGGAATTAATCACATCAAGAAAACACCCAAAAAAACAAACAGGTCATGAAAAACAAACCGGTTCAGTATACAATCGTTTCCATAAATCATTGACAGCATTCTAAGTCATAAAATGTAAATAAAACAACCACAATCTTATAATTGTTGCTCTAAATCAGTACAAAGCTAGGAAAAAATGCATAAAGAATATATATCATATATTAATATAATCCCAAGCCCAAATGAAAATAACATAAACAACAAAAAGTTCCTTTTTTTGCCATGCTAACAACAATAGCATAAAAGATCAGTTTGATCATTTGCAGTATCCAGAGAGGAGAAAGTAAGTGTAAGAATAAGGTACTCCTATCAATCTTCAATTAGTTTGCAGGTAAAGCTTTTCATCTAAATCTGGTTTATTAAATCCCTCTGTGAAAAACCTATCTCATGGGAAAAAATTTGAAAACTTACTATTCTTTACTTTCTAAATTAACTCACAATATGTTCCTCCTTTTCAAAAGCAGTAACTACCAATATACAACTTATGATTAAAATAAATAGCAAAAACAAAAGAACCACAAAACTATAGCCTAACTTTCCAATTGGTAAAA
>AWUE01020378.1:0-17699 GCA_001974825.2 Corchorus olitorius | reverse complement strand
GAAAAAATAAATAGGCTTCTAGCAAAATACCAAAATTAAAAAAAAATCTATCATCAAATAAAGCTTTAACAAAGAGCCAACCATGATCAAAATAATCCAATATATATTACAGAAAGAAACCAAAATGTAAGAAGAAGAACAAGAAATGATCCAATTCCCATAACCATCGCAACTTCCAATGCCACCGAAACAATAAAAAAGAGGCTTATAAGGTGAGTTTTAAGCCCAAATTAACATCCCTATAAAACCAAAGGAATTAAGTTTTCTGTAATATTACACTTTTTTATTTAATAGCCAACCACAGCAGACAGCAATCACTAAACATGCGGGAAATCTAAAGATCAAAGAGAACAGACAAAAAAACATAAAGACCCATTGAATAGCAAACAAACAAAAGACACAGAAAAAAGAGAATAAGAAAAAAGAAAAAAAAGAAAAGAAAAAGAGAGGGCATTATCATAATGCTCATCTACAAAATGTATTGTCAGGCCAGAGTATCTAACCAAGCACAAATAAAAAAGAAAGCTTGAAGCTTGTGAAATCCACCAGGAAAGAAGAACTTAATAGGAACACAGAGCTCATTGAATAGAAACAGAGTGCAATATACATAAACTGAATGCAAAACACACCTTGCTCCAGAAGCAATTTCTGTTTTATGTACTTTCAGGCCATAATAGCCTTTTGCCTCCAAAAGCTGGAATAAGAAATGGATGGATGTTAAGAAATGATCTGGGATATGCTCGAATTAGATCTATTGGTATAAGTTTTAGATATCCAGCCAGAAGAATGAAGTCAACCTCGAATCTCCTAAGTAAGATAAAGCATCATAGATGAACAAGTGATTACCATTTGCACAAACAATGAGAAAAGACATAAACTTTTCCAAATGCTCAGACACGTCTAAATTTTCCTATGGATTATATTATATCACTGGACATTTCACTAACTTAAAGGAACTTAAGCAGAAGGCTACAATGTTAAATATTGATATACCATTTAGAAAAACTAAATAAAAAACAACAAAATAAGGCTATGTTTGGTAGTGGAGAACATTCTCCATTTTCCATCTCCAACATTCTCCAGTTGGGTCTCCATATATTTGATTCCCCTCCTCCGGAACTTACATCACTGCTTGCAGCTGATGCCTTCGAAGTAGTCTGGCCTAGGGCCATTTAGTTCTTTAAGTGTAATTTTCTTCTAGTTTTTCTTTCCCTCGTATAAAAAAAACGCCTAACCTATTTATCCAAAAAAAAAGCCTAACCTAACACGATTCTCCCCTTTTGGCCTCTCTTTCTCTCGTTCCGATTTGGGTATTTAGGGATTTGAAGTAAACAATTGGGACTTTCACACCAATTTAGTACATGATTCGATCATTACAGAAGTGCGAAGCGTGTTTGACTGTTCGATTTTGGGAAGACTGGAAGGATTCCGAATTCTTTTTGAAGATTCGAAGGATTCAGAGTGTCGGGGTTCTAACTCAGGTATGCTTCTCGATTTTATTCATCATAAGATAATGAAATACAGATTTAGGTTGAGGTTTCAATGGTCGAAAAGGTTGTTTGAGACTTGAGTGTTAGGTTTTTTGGGTTTGTTTGATATTTGAATACTTGAAATGGTTTTGTGGGTTTGATTCTGGGTTTGTAAGCATGCTGTTTCTAAATGGAGTTAGTCTTAAAATGTGTTGTGCCAAAAATCTCTTGCTAGAGTTTTCGCGGAGAATCCTTTATGACAGCATAGGGGCGTGCCAGTCAATTTGTTGAAATTGACAAAGAGGTTGTAAAAACTGGATCTGGTGCACGGAGCAGAAGATTAAAAGATCGGAGCGATTGTGGGGACTGGATCAAAGTCACACCGGAGCATTTAAATCATTGGATCCACAACAAGATTGTTCTCCATAACTGGGTCTTCCTCTTACTTTTCCTAACTGGATCAGATCTGTGAGATTTGTTCTTGATTGAAATTGAAAGAAAATAACAATTTGATTGTTATTGATGAAAGAGAAACACGTGTACAGTGTTTTTGTGTCCGGAGACAAGATTGAAACAAGAGAAAACACTAAAAAAATGTTTGAATGTCCTGAGACAGGATCTAGACAAGAAAAATATGATGAACGAGTAAGAACTCGTGATGAACAAGATGAGAATGGCGCAGAGCCAGAGAGAAAATAAGCACAGGGCTTGGTTTTTTGCGCGGAGCAAGTTTGTAACTTCAGGAGCTTGTTTTTGAGAAGAGTGATATCTGTGAATGTGTTTGAATGTGTCTGAATGTGTGTTTGAAGTTCTGGGATTGATCCCTTTATATAGGGGGCGGCATGGGCCTTGCATTTAATGGGCCTGACTTGCTGAAAAAGGCGAATTCCTCCTCCTAGGTAGAAGACAGCTTCTAGGAAGGTGCAGTGAAACTTCTTTCTTCTTCTGATTGCTTCCAACTATTGAGGAGGTGGAAGAAAAGGATGCCAGGGCATCACACTCTTAGATGGGAGATGGAAATCTTCCTCCTAGATGGTTGGTGGCCAATCCTTCGTTCTTCCTATCACACTTTAGCATGTCTTTGTTGCTTCCTTTGTGCTGAAATCAACTAATCTGACTAAGTAGTGGCCTACTGACATCATGAATTGGACTTTGATCATCAAGGCCACGAAATTCTTCATACTTAGTCATATTTTTCTCTTCAAATCATGAAAATAACACTTAGTTAAGAAAATGGCTTAAACCGGGGTGAGAAAGTCATATGTCCTTAACTGAAAAGAATGCAAAAGTTGCAAACGAAGTCAGAATAAGCCAAAATTTGACCAGTAGGCTTAGATTATCTCCATAAGACTATGGAAAAAATTCCAAGTGAATTCGAGCTCTCCTTCATGGTGAACTTGGTTTCACTCCCCAAAATGTCCTTAACTAAAAACCGGGCATAAGTTTTTACACCGATGTCAGAATAAGGTGAAATTTTACCAAGATGATCTACATAGCTCAAGGATCATCATGGTATGCTCCTTGGTAGAAATCACAGCCTCTAGCCTCTTCAATTGGTCAATTTTACTATTTTATCCTTAATTGAACAAAATGCAAAGTTGTAGTTTCGCCTCCCTGGGAGGGGAAAAGGGCTATGCGATTTCTCCACCATGTTAGGTCGACTATGTTGAGGAGGTGTGAGGTTGAAAATCTCATGCCTCTCTCACGTAGGTAGATGTTTCTCTTGCTGACAAACTTTAGCTCTCTGCCTCCTTCCTGCAGGAAGAGAAAAATTACTCTCCTCAGGGAAGAGGGCGGCCTCTCCTCTACATGGGAGACGACTTTGGCTTGGTATTTAAGTCTATGAGATATTTTCTATCTCATGGGTAGATGGCATACAACTTCCCTTTTTACTGCTTGCCTCCCTAGCTGACAGCAATATTAAAGGAAACTGCTTCTGTTTGATTTTCTTTGTCACTTTCCTAGGTAGGGGCGGCATAGATGGTAATAATTATTCAGAAAAATAATTAATATTTAATTAATAATTAATAAATTTCAGCCCTTGCAATTAATTATAAGATTTTCCTGATTCTATTAGAACTAGGGTGGTGCATAAACCAAGTTTCTTTAGGATTTGTAATCAAATCTTGACCACTCATCTTGATATAAATCATGTGAAAACCAATTTACCCTCAATTGTAAATTGAGATATAAACAAAATGGAATTGTAAAAAGCAGAATAAGGGTTTTAGAAAATTAAAAATGGAATCTAACGGATGGTATGCATATGGGGAATTAAATTAAAATTATGATGACATATTTCATGAGATATTTGATATAATAATTGAACTTTGCCAATGTGATTTCTTAAGTAACAAAATGTTATAAAGAGACAAATAATCTTGATTATTATAATAATTCGTATGCTAAAGCAACTTCAAAGTATTTTAAATTATTTGTTAATATAAATTCCTCAGATTCCTCATTTGTTAATATAAATTATTTGTTAAAGTATTTAAATCTAAATATACATTCCTCATGGGTTCCCATTAAGCCAGGCAGTGGAGGGCTCAAAAACCATATAGTCTTTGCTGTAACATCCCTGAAGTTAAATTATGATTCTTTAAAGTTTGTTAATCTTTCTTGATGGATGGTAATTCTAACATAGCACTTTTGAAGCTTGATTGTTGCATCTTGTTTTAAAACTTTTTATTTTGGATGGAAATGAATGCAAGATTTGAAATGTATTTAGGTTGGATTCAATCATAGGGTCAGGAATTGTAATCATCAGTAATGCAATAAAGCCCTTCTTTTGTTTTTTTTTTTTCTCTTTTAGGGTGGGGTTTGTTTTGTAGTATGTAAAATCGTTATAGGGATGGTATTTCTGTAGGAAGCATTATTTGTTAATTTTCTCATCTCTGGATTTGGAGGGAAAAATTAATAACAATGATACTGCAGCATGCTTTGGTGCATTTTTTGCTCCCCTCTTAATGGTGGTTTAATTGTTTTCTTTTAACATGATTTTCCTAACTACTGTTTGTTATGTTGTGCTTACTAAGCTTTTCTTCCTACCACCTTCGAGGTATGTTTTACTTCGATCCCTTGATGTTTGTCACGAGTCATACATATATCCCTTTCATTCTTATGTAACACAGAAGTATAAAATATTGGTTGAATAAATGAATATTGAAGTTTTTTATGTGTCTATCTTTTGAATCTAATTAGCCATTCTACTTTCTGGAGTGCTTATTTAATAGGGGACATTTTACATATCATTCATGGCATGAGACTAAACCTGGGTTTTGCCTAAACATATTTTTTCTCATGAATTTTTTTTTTCTCATGAATTTTAGTTGTCTACTGGATTAGTGTTTGAGTGGTGTCTATATATCAAGATTGGACTAGATTATACACTCTACCTTGTGCATATGGACATGCCAAGTGCTTTGTGGAATGAATTGGTTGCATGTAGACTTTCACGGTTCTTTTTTTTTAGAAAGCAACATTTATTGACAATGTATGATCTTTCATTCATGAGTAGTGATTAGTCTTTTGGAGCATTGTTCTTGGACTTAAATTCAAATTGACTTTGGGTTTCCTTTCTATAGGTGGTGAAGTTAATTTTGATGATTCTTCTGTTGAAGAGAAGAAAAGGTTCCGAAGAGCAATGGTAACTGGGTAATTGAGTAAGAGATGATTGAGCCATGAGATTCTTGGTGGTTAAAGTCGCCCCTAACTAAGGGAAAAGAAAATTTTTAAAATTTCTGGTGGTTGTATTTTATGATGTTTCTGAACAAATTTGGTGGTAGATAGTACTCCCTCTGTCCCTAAATATAAGTCGCTTTTAACTTTATCATCAAGTTTAAGAAAAATAGTTAGGGTTCAGAATTTTATGTAATTTTACCTTCTTATTCTATTTTTGCCCATATTCTCTTTCCTCCACTTACTCTCTCTCCTCCTATTCACTCTCTTAACTAATATTACCACTTGCAAGGTTAGTTTTGGAAATAACTAATAAACATACATTGGTTTTGCTAGATGGACTTATAAATTGGGACCAAAAAACCTTCTAGAAGGGGACTTATAAATAGGGACAGAGGGAGTAGTATTTTAGTTGTATTTTATGGATCTTGCTATTAAGAATTTATTTACGCAAGTTGAGCATATTTGTCTTAAATTTGCTTCTTATTTTCTTTTAAATAAGAAAAACTCTTAGATCTGAGACCTCACCAATTTTATGAAGAAATAGTGAATAAATATTTTTTAAGAAAAAATAGAGAAAATATTTGTTATGAAAAATAGAGAGATGAAAATTTAGAGAGAATATTTGGAAGAATTAAGTAAAAAAAAAGGGGTTGGAAGAAAGTCGTTTGTGCAAAAGCATAAATATGAGAAAAATATAAATGAGAATTTCAAAATATAATGAAATAAAAATATTTAAAAAATAACCGAAAAAATTAAAATATATATATATAATGCCATGTCATCTAATGGAGTGAGGATTTAACGACGCGTGACCTGCACTTGCTGAGCCCTGTCTGAAATAGGACTGAATTGAGTAGATTTTGAAAGGTTTAGGACCAATTTGAGCAAATCTAAAGGTTTAGGACCAAATTGAGCATTCCATAAAAGGTTTAGGACCAAATTGAACATTTAGCCTTAATTTTGGCGTAGAAGTAGAACTGCGAGTTTTAATACCAAAATCTGTCTCTATTTGCTCATCCAAAATTTGCTTGGCCAAATTCTCGGAAATATATATTGTTGACATGGTGGTGCACTTCATTGCTACAAGAGCATGTAAAAAGCGCTCTGTCTTCTTCACGCCATTGCTGTTTTTTTTTTTTTACTTTTTTTGGTAAAAAAAAGTTTAGGAGCAGGGGTGGTTACCCCATCTCCAAGGCCAGGGCAAACCGCCAATCCATTTTTGGGATTTACGGACCCATTGGACTTTCACCTGCGGGCTTTTCGGAATTTACAGATCGCCTACCAAATAGGAGACTGTGGTCAGCGAGATTCGAACCTAGGTGGGGTGCACGAAGAATCCGAACCTTAACCACTTGTACCAACTCCCATTGGCGCCATTGCTGTTTTTTAAGTGCAAAGAAACGCAGATTTTCAGAATAACAGCTAAGAAACTGGCTTTCCTTTTCCTTTTTCTTTGATAAAGTGGAAGAGTTTGTTTCAGACTTCCAAGTTTTTTTGCAGAAAAGATCAAATTGTGTTAATGTGTTGAGCGTTTGTCACTTGGGGGGAGCTCAGGGGATAGGGAAGGAGTATGTCCGGTGTCATTTAATTTGCTGAGATGTTAAGCTGTCAACGATTGTTTGCCACGTGGGTGACATGGATTGGTCAACTCTCTGCAAAAAGCCCACCCCTATCAGAAACACGCTGCGTTTAAACGACGTCGCTTTTGATGTCTATGGACCATGGACAATGATTATATATATATTATTTTTAGTGACTATGGAAATTACTTAAAGACCAAATTGAAAATTAACGTGGTGCCTTCTTTTGGCTTTTTTTGGTCTTTTCGCACTTTTCGGGTGACTAAAAAGGCCCTCGATGAATTTTCTCCCTTACTTTTCCTGCTGCCCTTTTTTGTAATTTATAATTTTTATATTTATGATTATGTGTGTTTTAATTACATATTAATTGTGTTTGGATATTATGATTTACCGGTTCAACTCCTCTGCTGGAATTCCAAAGGATTGGTGCTATAAATGTATCTTGAATAATGGTTGATTCATGGGTTATTGACATTCCAGTTCTGTTTTCCTTTCATCTTCATTTCAATTTGGGTGGGTTTCTTCTTCCCTAACATTTCTCTGAATCGGTTTCACATGGACTCCATTATGTTTCCTAAAATTTCCAGGTGGACGTTGATAAGATCCTTCCATTTAATTTAGCAGCGCCTTAGGATGACATAACCTAAAGTGGGGAGCTTTCACTTCTCACCACAACATTTTGAGGTGAATCATTTTGTGTTGATTATATTATTTGATATTTAGATTTAACATTTCCTTATTCCTCTTTTATTTTACAAAAAGTTTTTTTTGTATTTATCACTCGACTTCCTTTTTATTGAGGTTTCTATTAGCTGCTTATGTTTAGTATATTTCCACATTTCCAAAAACACGGTTAGCCAATGCTAAGTACAATTATTTTGTGATGCATTGTGTAAATTACATATACTCCTGCAAATGCTCTCAACTAATTCAATTTTCCTACGACTACTATACATGCTCCTTGACTACAAAAAATTAGGCCTTCCTTATGCAGAAGCCAAATTCTTCCACCTACCCGAGTTTATTAATTTAACAATTGCAATCAAGATTAAAAAATGACTGTAGCATACTATATTTTTTTAGATAATCAACATACATTTCAAACAACAATTAATATTAGCTTTATTTTGATGAATTATCTAGAGATGGAGGAGTAGAATATTAGCTTTATTTTGATGAATTACCTAGAGATGGAGTAGAATTTAGTTAATGCACTTTTAGCCCTAATAAGAAGATGACTGCAGCGCAGGCCGCCCTGCTTGTTATTATTATTATTAGTATTAGTATTAATATTTTTTGTGCAATATGGACTATGATTATTGAAACCTAATCTGAATCTCACATAATAATAGTAATCTTGGTTTACTTATACTATCACGAATGTGGATCGTTGAAAATTCAAATTGGCAATGAATGACGCATTAAAGAAACAATATTTTCTTAATTCATGTGCTTGATAGGCTTTGTTCAAAGAAGCATGAATCATACTTGTCAATTGTCATATTTAACTTCATATTCATTTTGAAGTTAAAGTCTCAAAATAAATCGTTTTCCGGCATTTTGTTTTTGGCAACGCTACTAGATAGAGAAATCAAAAGATAAGATGTAGGAGTGTAAATGAATAGGGTGTTTGACGAACAGCTCGTGTTCGTGTTCGTTTAGGGTTCGTTTATGTTCGTTTGATAAGATAAACAAACGAACTCGAACAAAATTTCAGTGTTCGTTTAATAAACAAGTCGAGCTCGAACAAGGGGTGTTCGGTTCGTTTACGTTCACGAACATGCTCAATTAATATTCGTTTATTGTTCGTTTAATAACTCGTTTATAACTCGTTTATGTTCATTAATTAAGATTATAATAGTAATATATATATGTAAATATATTTTTTATTTCAAATAACATTTAAATTTTATTACAAATATTTATTAATATGTAATAAATATTAGAATATTTATTTAATATACAATAAATATTATTAGAAATAATATGTAATCATTATAAATTAATTTCTAATGAAATATTTCTAATAATATTTGTTCGTGAACAGATTCAATTAGTGTTCATGAACACATTAGTTTATTATTCACGAACAAATCCATTTAAACGAGCCGCACATAAACGAACATGAACACGATGTTAATAAACGAACACGAACTCGAACACCCTATCAAAAATTTAAACGAACACGAGCCGACCTCGAACAAACAAAATATTCGTGAACACGACTGGTTCGTGTTCGAACTCGTTCGAACTCGGCTCGTTTGCACCCCTAATAAAATGGTATCGGCTTCTACGATTTGTGACAATGTTTCAAAGCATGCCTTTATTATTGTGTTGGTATCTCATCCATTATGGTGGCTAAACTATGGGGCATTTATCATGGACTTTTATTATGCTGGAATAGTGGATTTAAGGAAGTTGAGCTTAAGACGGATCCACTCTCGGCTGTTTCCAAGATTAAGAATATCAATGCTACATCAAGGCCTTACTCCAAACTATTGGATGCAATCAAAAATCTCCTTGCAAGACCTTGGCGGTGTACTTTCAAACATATCTATTGAGAAGCCAATGCCTGTGCAGATTGGATGGCCACTCATTTTGATCACCTAGCACTGGGTTTACACACATTTGATGTTCCACCACAAGGAATTTCATCGCTTCTCCTAGTTGATGCCATGAGACTAATCTGGCCTAGAGCAATTTGAGTTTGTTTTAATATGTTTATTTCCATCTAATAAAAAAAAGTATGCTTTTATTATTCAACGGTATTTAATACGTATTAAATACATTGCCTTAGCTAGCTATTGAAATGGGGTGTCATGGTCACTACGATGATCTTTGTTTAATAAGTACAAGCATGGCGGCTTGTACTTGCACTGTAGTCATCTTCTTATTAGGGCTATATTTTTTATAGTTGTTTAAGTCGGTTAGTAAGAAGATATTGCATTAATGGTTGTAAGTTAATCAGTTAGGAGAAACTCATATATTCAAACAAATAATTCGCATATATAAAGCAAAACACATGACCTCTCATTCATTCTAAAAGTGCATTACCTAAATTCTACTCCATCTCTAGGTAATTCATCAAAATAAAGCTAATATTCTACTCCTCCATCTCTTGATAATTCATCAAAATAAAACTAATATTAATTGTTGTTTGAAATATATGTTGATTATCTAAAAAAACATAGTATGTTGCGGTCGTTTTTTAATCTTGATTTCAATTGTTAAATTAATGAACTCGGGTAGGTGGAAGAATTTGGCTTCTGCATAAGGAAGGCCTAATTTTTTGTAATCAATGAGCATGTATAGTTGTTGTAGGAAAATTGAATTAGTTGAGAGCATTTGTAGGAGCATATGTAATTTACACAATGCATCACAAAATGATTGTACTTAGCATTGGCTAACTGTACTTTTGGAAATGTGGAAATATACTAAACATAAGCAACTAATAGAAACCTCATTAATAAAAAGGAGGTCGAATGATAAATAATAATAAAAAAACTTTTTGTAAAATAAAAGAGGAATAAGCAAATGTTAAATTTAAGTATCAAATAATATAATCAACAAATAAATTCAGATTTACCTCAAAATGTTACAGTGAGAAGTGAAAGCTCCCCACTTTAGGTTATGTCATCCTAAGGCGCTGCTAAATTAAATGGAAGGATCTTATCAACGTCCACCTGGAAATTTTAGAAAACAGAACGAAGTTCATGTGAAACCAATTCAGAGAAATGTTAGGGAAGAAGAAACTCACCCAAATACAAATGAAAACGAAAGAAAAACAGAACTGAAATGTCAATAATTTATCTATGAATATGAATATCTAATCTAGGAAATTATCTCGTTCATTTCATATCTATTAGAAGGAGAATTTGACTTTTGAAGAACATCTCATGACGAGATGGACCAATAGCTCTTAAAAGACCAAAACCAAAAAAGAAAGAATGTATCAAGCCCAAGAGCAAAGGGGTTCTAATAGGCAATAGTAAAATCTACTGTATTGAATAAGAGTTTGCTTGGGGATCGAGGGAGAAAACCTGAAAATTTCTTGAATGAATTTTATTTATTAGAAGTTAGGACAAATATTATGAGCTTAATTTTTATCTCGATTTATTAAAAGTTATATATGTTTTTTACCATAGGAATTTTTCAATACAATTTTTGTTTACTACATGTGAATATGAAATTAAATGATAGGCTACATAAAGGGAGATAATATTCTCTCATCACTAAATACTAAATTCACCCGTCCATCCTAGGATTTGAACCTGAGACCTTATGTTGGAGGCCTAGACTCTTAACTACTGAGCTGTCCCATTGGAGACCCTGCTACAATTAAACGACATTTGACCAGAGTTGAGATAGATTTGCGTTGCATTCTCATTTTTGAATTTCGGATTTTCAAGTGTTCTCTTCACGAATGCCTCATGACATGTTTGACCGATATATAATCATATAATTGGGCACAACAATAGGGCTCGACATCCTTGGATTTGAGTACGCCTTCAAAGAGTTCATTAAGACAGACGGAGTCCATCTTACGAGCCTTTTCTTCACAATTATTTGCCTTGATTATATCATCACTTAAACTAGCCATGGTTGCACCACTTCCCATAATAACTAGTAATCCTACAACAACATAAATATTTAAACCTGCCATTTTCTATTAAAAAGGAGCCTCGTTTTCTGGCTCCTTTGCAATAGAAAATGGCAAGGCAACTTTTTTTTTTGATGGCACACAAACAACAAAAATGATACTTTTCATAATTATTTTAGTTTTTTTACCAAGAATTATTTTTAGTTTATACTCCCTGCCCCGGGTCCGGCTCGCCTCCGTTATATTCTCTCTCCAATAGTTTCCAATATAGCTTTAGATTCTTGACACGTGTGTCTTAAATTTTCAATGAGTGAGATTACAAGATTTTATACATATGCACATAACATGACCGTACAAAAAATTTTTTCTTACTGTCTTCTTGACTTCTTCTCTTCCTTTTAGTTTCTTTTAGATTTTTTTTAGTTTTTTTTTTTTTGCCATAATTCCTTTTAGTTTTATTTGTCACATTAGTTTAAAGAAAAAAAAAAAAATCTGGTGTCGAATTGGGATTTCCATTTTGTGTGAAATCAATACAAGTGAAGAGAAGACCCTACAGTCAAGAGAAGGAAGTCCAGGTTTTTTCAATTTTGCTGCCTGTACTGCCATTTTCTTAACTTCCCGGGCAAGTGGGTGATTGCCTTTGAAGAACTCAATTTTCTGCATCTCCCTAAACTTTTGTATATCTTCAATGAGGGGTTGTTTTGCACACACCAAAAAAAACATCAAAATAAATGGAGGCAACGTAATAATTCTGGAAAAATATGAGTTTTGTTTAATTTTTCTAATGTTATCCCGACTTTTATTTTTATGATTTACAGTAGTTGTTGACGAATGTAAGAAAATTAACCTAGAACTGATTTAGACAAAGAAGTATGAGACTTTTTAATCTCACCCATTGAAAATTAAAGACACACGTGTCAAGAATCTAAAGCTATATTGGAAACTATTGGAGGGAGGATGTAATGGAGGGGAGCCGGACCCTCTGCCCCCATATATCTTGTTGACTCCATGTAATTTTTGATGATCACAAAACATTCCTCCTTGATATTTAATTAAGTCTAATTAAGTGTGTAGACTTTAAAGAAAATCACTTTGAATTTATTTGGAGCGCAAAAATCGAATTTGAAGAAAGCCTTAAACAATATTGAAGATTAATATGAAATTTGGAGAAGCTTACATAAGGGTTACCTTGAAGAAACATGCAAAGAAAGGCAAATATTCGAAATTTGGAGTCTGGACGATTTTAGTCGACTGGAGCTGGCTTTAAAAGTGCCAATCCTGATGTGCCCAATCTGTATGAATGGTAACTTGTCATGCAATACACTTTTAGTCGACTAAACCTGGTGTTAAAACTTTCCTGACAGTGTCAGTCTCACTACAGGACAAAAAAAACAGCTAGTTTGAAAAAAGTGGAAAAAGTGCTATAATGGCTAGAAAAGAGTTCCAACGGCTAGAAACTTGTGAGAGGGTATATATACACATCATTAAAGCCTTTTGAAGTGATCCAAGAGTGAGATTATTCATTGTTCATCATTATTGAAGCCAAGAAGTCATTTTTTCTCTTTGTTCTTCATTCCTACTAGTTTTGAGAGAAAATTTGTATTGAGTTAAAATTTGTACTTGGGATCTTTAGGAGATCATTGTACTTCTTTATTCATCTTTTCTTGGGTAGAAACAAGTTAGGATCAACTTGTTTTGAAGATTAGAGCT
This sequence comes from Corchorus olitorius, assembly GCA_001974825.2. Lineage (NCBI taxonomy): Eukaryota > Viridiplantae > Streptophyta > Magnoliopsida > Malvales > Malvaceae > Corchorus > Corchorus olitorius. The sequence goes on along the minus strand of AWUE01020378.1, from coordinate 4,656 downwards.
TGGGGAGAGCTCACTTTGTAAAAGGCTTGGTGGAAGCTAGAATTTCACTGGTTTAGTGAAGTGTTTGTGAAAATCCTTGATTGGGGAGATCAAGGTAGAGGATGTAGGTGTGGGATCACCGAACCTCTATAAATTGTGAGTATTCATCTTCTCTAAACCTTCCTTTTACTTTGTGTTGCAATTTCTCATCTTTCTACCTTCAAACTTCATCTATTTCATCTACCCTTTTTACCCAACTTTGTAAAAGTTCTTGAGGTTGTCATAAATTGTTTAAAAGTGCTATTCACCCCCCTTCTAGCACATTATCAAGGGACTAACATATCTGTCACCTCTAACAGAATTCAACATACCAAGAAAAGAAGTTGGAGTTATTTAGATTTATAAATTTAATAACTATTTTAAGTTACTTACCTAAATTACCCCTCCCCTATCAGCACTACAGTTACATCTTTCTTCATTAATTTTGCATATAACTTCAAATCAATTTTTCATACATTTACAATTTTTCACACATTAATTAGCAGCAGCACACTCCAAGATAAAAAAAAAAGTTCCCTCCTTAATAAAATTTTTTACTCCAAATTTTGAATAGAGTTTGGTGTGATAAAACTAATAAAATTAATGTATTCGTGATATTTATACAAAGATCGAAAACCCACTGCTGTGAAGAGGCTAAAAAGTCTGGGACTCCCGCCGCAAGAGGAAGGAGACAGTTCCGCGTAAAAAAGCTGAAGTAAAATAAAAAATTTTCATATCCCAACAAATCCAGCCCCATGACCCCACCTTTCTTCCCACGTGGCTTTCTAAATTTTAAAAACCACTTTTTTTTCCGTTTCATGGCAATTCTTTTTCCTTTTTTTTTGTTTCATGACAGTTGACACCAAGTTATAATCAAATTTTTTACTCCAAAATTTGAATAGATCTTAGGTGTAATAAAATTAACATACTTAAGGTGTCACGCCCCGACCCGAAAGTCGAGTACGGACAACCGCCGTGTCACCTCGAAACACGTGCCAACCGGTCACGCATTCCAAAGCAACACGAAGCGTCAATATCAGATCAAAAATTAAGAAAACTTGAATTAAGTAAAAATTTAAAATACTTAAGTTTTCAAATCAAAGTAAATGCGGATTCGTCAAAACCGACAATAGCAATAAAAATATTTCATCAATCGAAAACAAAGTCAAATCGAAATAATAAATCAATAGACAAGAAACAAGGCACGATGTTGACAATGAAAAGAGATAATGCCAGTGGGACCCGTTATGTAGTGAGAAGTACCTCTAAGAGCAGTGAATACAGCCTACGCCACCGACTCAAACGTTGATCCTATCTACCCTGAAAACACAGCAAGTAATCGAGGGGTGAGTACACGAATGTACCCCGTGAGTGAGCCACCCTCAAAAGAGAACCAGAAGAGGGTGGGGTGCACTCACAACCAAAACAGTTCATAAAAAAAATAACAATTTTAATAGAACCGATCAGTGATACGAAACCATGTATATAAATTCAATTCTCGATTTAAAACCAGGGGCTGCCATCAAAACATATCCGAAGTGACCTTGGCCCGAGTCAACCTCCGGAACCGTCAGGGGCATTTTATTATCATCATCCTCATCAAATAATCAGTAAAAAAAAATGTCATTTTTTTTTCTTACTTTCCCAACAACAAGCCCATTCCCCTGACGTTGGCCTGGGTCCGGCACTGCGTGGTGGCTGCAGCACATCCAGTTTAGCTCCCCCATGCACACGCCGAACCGGTATATAAATATGGCGTGTTGGGCCTGGAGCGACGAACCATGTGGATCCAAACTCAACTCATGGTTCGCTAATCAAGTCTAACTACTAGCTAGTAACCCACCAAATCAGCCACACGTACTCCCTGGACTGCGTCCAGTCCACGAGTCCCCGTATGCTTACCAACGGTTCAAAATCATTTTCAAAGACCGCTCATGCACCCAAAACAATTTATTTAAAAACATTTATAAAACAATTTAATAAAATAATAATAAAATAGTTCATCAACGGGTTCTCAGTTGAGGACAGCCCACTCACAGTTCAGGGGACTCGTACACCCCCAAAGTCAATCCACTGTGAGCCTAGCCGATGTCTCGATCAGCACCTTAACCGTCTGATTGAGAAGTACATCCAACACAAGAAAATTATTAAAACCAGAATCGTAATCAAAGCAATAAACCAGAATAAAACATAGATAATCAACCAAAATACCAAAAACAGTCAAATACAATATAATAAATCACAAGAAACACACAATCCTGACCCACGATCTAATATCGAAGAGTTAAGCGCGTCAATTTATGTCCTATAAGGTTCTAGTACAAGTTTCAGATTCCAAATACACTTTCTAGAGCTAATTTGATCAAACCTGGCCTTTAGGGGCAAAATTGTAATTTTATACATTCAAGGGTAAAATGGTCATTTGGACTTATCGTAGGTTCCACAACGTACATGCGTATTTATTAATGTGAGCTACATAGTCGAATTCTCTCATTTCTACCCTTAGGGGTAATTTGATAAATTTGATGACTAAAGGGCATAATGGTAATTTTGATAAGTCGAGGGTAGCACAGTATTATACCCAAAAGGGTCTCTACGGTAGCTTTCCAATCTTGAATATGCGATCTTAAAATTTAATTACATGTATCGCGCTCTTAGGGGCACAATAGTAAATTTGCCTATCGAGGGTATTTCGGTAATTTTACTTTCTTAGAATATGGTCACAATCCTTACGTGTCATAGTTGTTGACCCTAGTCGGTCGGATTCGAAATTGCAACTCAACGGAATAGATTAGTACACTTTTACTAATTAGGGGTAACAAGGTAATTTACCTACTCAAGGGTATTACGGTAATTTATATTCCTACGAATATTACGGAGTGGTACGAGAATTATTCGGACATATTAACACAGTCGATGTTGTCGAATTCTTTAAATTCCTCTTAAAAAGTTAATTTCGTAATTTAGTATCTTAATGGCGATTTAGTAATTTTATTCTACCCGTCCAAGGATAAAATAGTACTTTCACTTTTCAATATATTTGACCAAATCCTTTATTCCAAAATTTCTATTTAATTTTTCTTATTTCTTTTTTTTTTCTTCTTCTTCTTCTATTTCCTCCTCTTTTCCTATCCTTTAATTTCAATTGGGCTTGGGCCCTTTTCATTCATTTTCTTTTCTTCTTTTTTTTTTAATTTTGTTGGGCCTGGTCTGGCCCAACAGCTAGCCAGCCAGCCAGCCCCAGGCCAGCGGCTTAGGCCATGCGGTGGCTGGCCCAGACGCTAGGCAGCTGGGCTGCTGGCCCAAATGGCCCCAACTTTTTTTTTTCTTCTTCTTCTTCTTCTTCTCCCTCTCCTTCCGATAGCCGGAATACCCACCGGAATCTTAAATTTACAGATTCCGGCAAGCCAATAAAAATTATTTTTGGCCATTCCACTCCAATTTCAACAATTTCTTTTACCATTTTCCACTTTTAAACACTCTTTAGCACATCTACAATCAATCACAAACTACAAAACACCAACTTTACAAGAAATTAAAGAATCCCATCAAGTAAAAACTTAAATCTCACTTACCAAAATTTCCAATTGTTAGCTCCATTGTTGTTTTCCTCTCACTTCCAAGTTCCAAGCTTTCCAAAGTATATATCCAACCTCCATTCCATGAAATTACATTAATTTCCAAATTAAAAGCAACACTTTAGCCATGAAATTTCAAGAAATTTAACTCACCTCTAAGATCTAACTTGCCCCACTTAATAACTCATGAATATTGAATCCAAAGTCCCCAATTAAAAGGTCTTGACAAGTGAATTTCATTCCTTTGATTGCATGTAAGATTGGGTAAAAAAAATGGATTGAATTTGAAGGGAAATGGTGCATTCGGTGGAGAAAACAAAAATGAAGAAAATGAACACAAATGAAGAAAATGAAGTAACGGTGAGGGGAGGTGGGTTTGTTTAAATATTTTTTTTTCCAATTGGCAAAATTGCCAAATGGTCCCCTTGCTTTTATGCCATTTTCAATCAAGCACAAAACTCTTCTTTATATTAATTAAGCCCCAATTTCCTTTCCTTTTTACATGAGACCAAATTATTTATAATATATATTATGATATTACATAAGGTTGGTGTAATTAATTCCAAACTTCATTTATGTGGCTTGATTTTTTTTTCCAAATATGTGGCTTGACTCTAGAGAGTGGAATAGTCAACCATGAGGGTAAATTAGGTAGTTTAAGTATTTTATATCCAAAGGTGACAGATATATGGGGACAGAGGTAGTAATATATTTAGTTTATGGAATTTTGCTATACACCCCGCCCCTTTGTTCCATACAATGCTCCCTCGTAATGCGTCCATTACATGTCAGACCACATGTTATCACTTTATTGGTCCCAACACACCCTTTACAAATTTTAATTTTTTTAACCCTTAAAATAAAATTTTAATTTTAACTTGGGCTAAACTTAGTGAATTAGTTATATATTTTATTTCTAAAACCCTATAACTATAAGTTATTTATTGGGGAATTTACCCTTAAAATAACAATAAAATTTTAATTTGGGGCTAAACTTAGTGAAATTAGGCTAAATTTAATAAAAAAATGAAAATAGACAAAAGGAATTATTCTAATTTAT